>JAXQIY010000209.1:0-10230 GCA_037041695.1 Irpex sp. PG99-01B2
CGATCAGGAACTAGTGGGAGGATGTTTGAGAGTATTGCCTGAAAGGGCAATACACACAAACAAGACATGCGAAGACCGGAACCTCAGCATCATAACGTACCTCACAGCTTTGATTGAGCGATTGTGCAACAAGGAGATCTTACAACACTAGTAGAACGATACATGCCTCTATACGCACCATAAGCAGAGTGAATATACGAGCGAAAAGTAGGTTCACTCATTCACCGTTGCTTCACAAACTTCGCAGAAGAATGGATTCGGCTGCAATGTGCCACATGGCACGGTCGGTACGTTAGGGCAGACTCGCCACGCATGGTGAATTTAGGCTGGCTTGGGTGGACGCGGCAGAAAACAAAAAAGTGATGAGGCGATGCCAATCGAGATTACTGACGTCTACGGTTGGCCCCTGGGCGCAGGTCAAGTTTACCACGTAGACGCTGAATCTGGGCGGTGTCAGGGGTGCGGATGGCACTCCGTTACTTTGATTTGTGACCGCCACGCACCGTCTGAAACGTCTTCGCTATTATTTCTCGACCTTGGTGAGAAGTGGAACATGCCTCGATACGTTATTATCTATTATAATTGGCTGCCAAGGCTCTCAGGTGCAGATCGTGACTGGATTGAGTAAGAACATACAGTAGCTGCTAGTCACAGCAGTCAGTGTCGTTGTAAACCTGCATGCCCATGCATGCGTATGCCCACTATGGCCATCAAACGTTTACCTCCGCCTTCCCCGCTCCTTAGCAGGACCGTGCCCGCAGTATCAACTGTAAATCTAAGAAGTCCGTTTGTGGCTGCACCGAGGTTTCTTATAGTCCGCCATCGCATAATAACAAGTGACGACAGGGAATAGTGCGTGATTACCGTAAGAGATATATTTTGCTGTGCTGGTGCGTCCGTCCCGACTCCCGACCGCCGGTACAATTCGGACAATTGCCTTTTCGGGCAATGGACCGCTGTCAGCTTCACCGATGACATAAAACATAGCTCTCGAGTGGCCATCAATGGTTAATAACGAGCTCCAATAATCCCTACTCCCATACTACTAACGTGTACGCTTAGCAGGATCGATCAATATACTTCACACGTGCTTACAGTACTTATACGAATTTCAAGTTGAACAGGAAACACTCGTTGCTAGTGTTCAAGTTGCTAGTCACGGCCCGCTCCGTAGAATGCAAACGCGTACACTAAATACTTATACAGAAAAGCTATCGAGACACGCGTGAAGCAGTCTCGACCAGTTTGTCCCGTGCTGCAGTCAACTCAGCGCCGAGCGGACAGTTGTCACGCCGGTGACTTGTCTGATCACACATAGTCACGAAGGGACCCCGGAAGGCGACGACCCATCGGCCGCATGGACAAACTTGACCTGCGCCCAGGGGCCAACCGTAGACGTCATAAAGCATGGTTTTTCGCTGTTTGCTGGAACTGCTCGGCCGATGACGTCACTCACTGCACGTCCTCTCTTACCATCGGTTCTGACGGTTCGAACTGGTTCAGAACTGGTTCTCATGATATGACCGTGGCCACAGAACCAGGACCGAACGTAGCTCTCAGCATGTCGAACAGAACTGAACAAGACCAGAACCTAGGGTTCGGTTCAGTGGTTCAGGGTTCGAACCTTGGTTCGGAACTGAACTTCGGCATCATGAGTTCGTTCCGTGCTGGAGGAACAACAGCCCGAATTATTCATTGATGCTGCCAAAGGTACTTAGCACTTCTTGCATGCACCGTCGTTCCTGCTTCACGTTCTTCAATAGTGGGTCGAATCGCTCGCGGCCGTTCCGACTATTTTATAGAAGCAAGCGTGCGTCTTATTCGCCTTTCATACCGTGTTGACCTAACCTGACGCCCACTCAGCACAAGCCCCCACGACAAGAGAGCCCTTCAGTTGCCTTATGGCCTTCTTCGATGCTTTAGTCTCCTTTAAATTATCCCTCAGGCCCGGATGTCGACGGTTCAAGCTACTCCCGTGGCCGAACACTCCGTCGCCGAGCATCAATGTCCATCTCTCGATCTCATTCCCGCAGTTTATCTAGGACTCGTGACAGATCGATGTCAGTTCATCGTCACCAGTCAAGAAATTCTTCCCGCAATCAGTATTCCCAGGCTCAACATCCTCAAGGATGGCGCTCTCGCTCAACCACTCCAACACAGGAGACTCAACAGGAGCACCCAGAGTCGTAACGGTGACTCTTCCTACTCTCACGGTGAATAGCATTTCAGGGCGATATGAATGCAGTTACTGTGGCAAAAGCTTTACGCGGCCAAGTAGCCTCGAGGTGAGTACGGTTTCTTCCTAGTCTCTCAGCGTGGTGACGACTCTTCGCTATTTAATACAGATTCACTTGAATAGCCACACAGGCGAAAAACGTGAGCTTAATCGTCTCTTCCCTGTTTTGCGCGGCCTTCATGCCCAACTTCGATCGAAGAGTCTTGACCTATTTTTATCATAGCGTATCTCTGTCCATTTGAAGGTTGTGGACGAAGGTTCAATGTGGAGAGCAACATGCGCAGACACAGTAGAATACATTCCGGACGCCTATTAGAGGCTACACAGAGAAGTAGCCCGGAGCCCGAGGACGTCAGTGGTGAGAGCGAGGGTGACACTTCTACTGCTGGTTCTATTACATCCTCCCTGGGTGCTGGTAGTAGCCTGAACGATTGATTCTACTTGCTACGGTACGTCTGTTTTTATGTATAGTGATCGCACTATCATGCTCTTATTGCGAACTTACCCCAGCTTTGATTAGTTTGATAGAGAAATCGAAACAAGTTCCAAGCTCGTTGAGTAGTAGCTGCAACAACTTGTCTGTGCTCAATGCACTAAGTAGTGCGTTTACGATCATTTCGAATCAATATCAGCATCACGCAGAAGTAACGCTATGCCCACGATCGTTGAGACAGTGGATAGTGTGAAGTTGGCACACCCTAATAGTAGGTCAAGCACTAGTACGTTCTGTCCACAGTTCAACATGGCGTACATGGTTCGTCTCTCAAGCTAACTCTTTTTCAGCTTGACAATGCATAGCAAGTATGATCGATTTATCGGATCCAAGCATGCTTTATACCGGGTGAGGGGATCCTTACCTTGTGATCAGCGCTCAATTGTGCAGACGTCCGCGTTATCTCTCATGTCCATGAGTCTCGGAGAATCATGCGAAGTGGTATACGAGAACCCTTCGAGGCGTTATATAGGATTATCCCACACATCGGATGGCGCGTAATGTCTCATCTCCACAAAGCAGTGCATAAGAGCACATCGACCGGATAAGGTTCTCGAAAACTTCGCCAACCTCCCATTTTCCCATTGCGCTGAATACTAACGTGCGCCGACATTCTTCCACATCGTTGTATTGACTAAGTGACTAGCAACAGGTACAGAAACGTTATTGGTTCATGATAAAGCTTCAACATAACAGCTGGAGAAACGGGTCTTGATGCTATATGACATTGATTTCCCCGCACATCACGTATGTTCAGTGACGATCCGAACGACGGAAGGAAGGAGGGTGAATTGCCTCAATTCGTTTCTGGTGTTAGTTCGCTGCTTCCTATAAAGCGGGGTCCTCTCAGTCAGTAGCTCCAGGGGTCTTTTCTCATCACTCCAACGCCGCGATGTCGACAAAATCCTTGCTCTCCCTTGCTCTCCTTCTCGGCTCCGGCTCTGCCCACACTATCTTCCAGAAATTGTACGTCAATGGCGCAGACCAGGGCGAACTCGTTGGCATTCGTGCACCAGACTATGACGGTGTATGTCCTATTTCATCCTCCGTCGTGCTCCGGGTCGAACTATTATTTGTTTAGCCTATCACGGACGTGACTTCAAACGACATCATCTGCAACGGAGGTATCAATCCATACCACCAGCCCGTATCTAAGGCAGTCATTACTGCCCCTGCTGGCTCTACGCTCACGGCTGAGGTACGTTGCACCTTTATTTGAACCTCCACCCGGAACTCATGATGCTTACTCTTATACTAGTGGCATCACACCCTGAACCAAGTCGCTGGTGATTCGCAAGACCCGATCGACTCCTCCCACAAGGGGCCTGTCATTACTTACCTGTGAGGGCAGCTCTATCTTACTACATGATCCGCTCGGTCATAACTCATTGTGATCATGTTCACAACAGTGCGAAGGTACCTGATGCAACACAATCGACAGTCACCGGTCTTCAGTGGTTTAAAATTCAAGAAGATGGCTTCAATCCTTCGACAGGAAAGTGGGCAGTGGATACGCTCATTGCTAATAAGGGCAAGGTCAGCTTCACGATCCCCCAGTGCATCGCCTCCGGACAGTACCTGCTTAGGCATGAGATCATTGGTACGTTTTTCTGTCTTAGGTATATCTCGTCCGAGAGAGAGACTCACCCGTCTTTCCACTATTACATGTAGCTCTGCATGCCGCGGGATCATACCCTGGTGCTCAATTCTATATGGAGTGTGCACAGCTCCAAATTACGGGCGGGACTGGCACAAAAACCCCTGCGACGGTGAGCTTCCCAGGCGCATACCATGGTACCGACCCAGGTATCACGCTCAGCATCTACTATCCACCTGTCACAAACTACACTATTCCTGGTCAGTCTCATGCTTTTCTTCGTGGTCTGAATTCGAAATGCTGACACCTTATCGTGTTGAATTTAGGCCCTCCGTTGTTCACGTGTTAATCATAAGGATTCGATGGGGGATTACCCAGGTTCTTGTACATATCTCACACAACTTCAACCTGTCAATATGGCATTTGTACATTCATCGTGTATCAAGTTATGGATTTTTATGGTCGAATCGACTCCGAAGTAGAAAAATATGCCGCTCGTACTATACAGTTGAACGCCACGATAGAGAGTTATTCCTATGGATTAATTACGCAATGTACTCTATAAAACGTCCAGCGCAGCCTGTGTGGTTCATAGCAATGTCAGTTCGTTGCGCCACCTCGGATGGCAAGGTATTAGGCGGGGTATCATGATATGAGAACGTGGACGAGGATAGGGCATCTCTAGGGACGAATGCGATGACAGGTTGTAAACTTGCTTCAGCTACTTGACGAACTTCGAGAAGGTACAAATCATCAAATTCAATCGTTCCGAAGCCTACCTTCCATTCAGGCTCAGTAGTTGACTTGTTATGGACGTCCTGTAGGGAGTGATTGAGTGAGTATTCACTGTACTAATGACTAAGCGAAATCAGTTACGCTTATAAACCCTCTCATAACTTCTGCCACATGCGCCGCAACCTTTGCACGGCTTACACTTTGCTTATCCCGCGTGGCCCTGCGAGCATGTTTTTGTTTACTGTACGGTCCGTAACCAGGCCACTGCAATAAGCAATTGCTTGAGTATAGCTCTTCAATGTGTGTAGGCAGGGACAGAAGGCTAACCTCGATTCTGTAGGTTACCTTCATTCCAAACCCTTGTAATACTTCATCATCTGCACCGGAAAGACCGATTGTACTCCGTGCATCTACGTCTGCCAAGCGGACCCCTCTTCCCCGATTACTGGAGAACAGAATGGTAGTAGAGTAGGAGGATGTATGGTTCCTTTGTATGTTTGCTGCATACGGACGTTGTGGGACTTCTATCAGACCAATAGGAGGTGCCTGCAAGGTTATGCGACGTGGTGACTGAGAAACCCTTACAGAATCTTGCTGCGATATTGAGTTGGATGGTATATGCGCTGACTCTATATTCGTTAGCGGAATGGAAGAGAAGATCAGCTAGGTACATACCTAGAGAGCACGGGAGGCCACGTCGTATACACTGCTTGCAGCTCACGACATCATCCTCACATTCACAAATAATCTTCCTTCTGCATAGTAGTGGACACATTTAGTAAAACCTCCTGTACAGACAACAGAGTGCACCTACTGTGTGCAAGACGCGCAGGCCTGGGGTGCTTGAGGAACCTTCTTTTTTTGCCTGAGAAAGCTCTCGTTCGGAGGTGGAGGGGTTTGCCCGATAGAGACATCCTGAGCTTCTCGCACTATGTTCGGACCTGCTAGCCTTTGTAGAGAACTATCGAACTGAAATCAGTCATCTGCAAAATTTAAGACTCGAGTAGTATTTTATCACCTAGCAGGAGATGTGAAGGGTCGCCGGTGTATTTGAATAGAGCCATCGTTCATTGCACTGGTGCTGTTCTCCTCGCAAGCTTCGGATCGGGGGATGCTAGGCGGTTGCAATTTCATAATCGCGGGTTCAGAGCCTCTAAGCACCACAGCCTCAGGCTGAGGACCCTGTATATAGAGAATGAGCAGACTGGAGCGAAAAGCACAGGATCTTTACAACAAGAAATACCTACATCGTAAACCTCGTGATACAAATCAGGCTCAAGTTGACCCGCTTGAAGTGCACATACAGAAAATGAGCGACGGTACTAATTCTGGGGCAGAACAGGTTTCAGCACGTACTATTCAGCGTATTTACCATGATACGTGGCTTGAGCTCGCGGAGTGCAGCAGAGAATGTCGGGTCTGCCTGTTTTGATAGCAAGCGCTCAATATCTGTATGGGATGCGATGGCGGTATCGGCATCGGAGTACTAAGATATACAATGTAAGCTCGCTCCGGAAGGTAGTAGATGATTACTTACTTCTAGGATGTAATCTAATGCGTCTTCCAGCGCAGTACGTGGCTACCACACGGTGACATTAGATATTAGCTATATCCAGTACCATTAGTCCACTGACCGGTACGTGTGGAGTGTCTAACTCAACGCCGACTGACGTCGCGAATAAAGCCCGGCCTTCGTCATAATCGCTATCTTCAGGATTGAATGACGGAGGGCCTGCATTTGCGGTGATTTTCTTCGGTAGAAATCTACGATATCTGATCTTGTAGTAGCTGACAAATACGCATTGGTCTTTTGGTGCTTGATTGGTCTCAGATTCGGAGGCCATGTAGTCGGTATATGTTCCTATGCCTCCTTCCGATTGATGCGTCGGCGCAGACGGTTCGATGGGCGACGGAGAGCCTGGAGATGCGCGGCTCGGCCCGCTACGTTGTTCGCACTTATTTGACCGTGCACATTCGCTAGATAGCTGTACCGTAGCACCAGCGACAAGTCCAAATCGCCCACCTATGCTTAATTCGTTGGAATCGTCTGTCTTGCTAAGGAACGCCCCTACTGTCCATGCCGACGTCTTCATAGTTCCACGAACAAGAACAATATCTTCTCGCTCGCACCGGATACCCAGTGTCGATGGGTCGGTAGCGAAGGCATACCAACTGTCGTGGTTTTGAAGCATGTATTCTTCAAATCGCACGTTGGGACCGAACGATGCCTTGGTTGCGTGATCCTTTAGAATCAAAAATGCGCCTCGGTGACTTGAGCACCTGAAGCTGTAAGATATCTCCCTTCCACCTATCCCTGCAATATCTCTAAGAGAGGAGATCAAGGTCAAGGTCTGACTCATCATTGCGATTCACTCACGCTGATGCGCCTCCTTCTAAGTAACGGCCTTCGACAGTTTCGCTACAAAACGGACGAGGGTGGAGGAAATTGTCCCTCACAGACCTCAGACTCTCGTTGTATTCCACAGGAGTGAAACCTTCGGGTACGCCACCTGTGTTCAGCTCGTGGTTCGCACCAACTGTAACGTTGAACAAGCGTCGGAAACCGCCATCTTCGTCGATGTACCCTACATCGCCGAGATGTATACCGCGAATACAACCATCCAGTCCTCTAGTAGGCTCAGGACACCACAGCGGATGGCCATATCCGTAGGCAGAGAGTTCTTGAGCATATACAGTAGCGGCGCGGCCCATTGTACAGGCTAGTCAAGGAACGGCAGATGACTCGACAAATCCAGAGGTTTCAGGTACTGGTAGGCTTATGTATATCAGAGCGAGGACGACACTTTGCAGAGATAAGCATACATACACTATTACCTACTATTACGCTCCCAAGTACAGCTAGTAGTCGTACTCGGGATACACAACAACACCGGCAGTGTGCATATGACTTCTGTATCAGAGTTCCATGATGTAAGTCATGGTACTCCAACTCATACAGCTCGCTGTGCAGAATACGAATGAAGATCTCTGTACCGGCAGCACTGCCCACTGTCCAAAGGTCACTACTTGGTCAGTGGTCACACTGCACAGCCGTGACTGCACTTACATAACTAAGTACACTGCCAGTGTCAGGACTCAGTGTCGCCGCGCGCCGCAGCTTCTTCTCACGCCACAAAGCTAGCGTTTCCCAAACTTAGTCCAAACTTGCACAACTTCTTGGGCGTCCCGAGGGACCGACTTGGAGGGCAACGGCGTTCAAGATCCTACCTTTGTTAATACCATGTGCCTTTTGTACACATCTCACTCGCGGCGGTAGGTACGTCCGAGGTACTCATCATTATTTAAACCCGTCAGACGGACGTGAGCCAAGACATTGGCCTTACTTATTAAAAGTAGATACGCTACTCATGTCCTCGTCCGAGTCTCTTTACATGTTCAAGCTGATCACACGCGTTCGGTAGAAGTTTGCTCAGCTCGTTTGTCATAGTACTCGAATACTTTAAAACACTTTGATTCGCTTCGCTGCTGTCAGCATTGCCTCCATAAGTGTGTACCACCCTGGTGGCTAAATTATAATCAGCGTGTCGCCCTTGGTCAAATGAGCATCGTAGACAGGAACCGGAATCAGCGCAGATGGATACAGATGGATAGCAGAGAGGGGTAATCACATTGTATGCGTAGGGAGCAGCGGTACATTTATGTATACAAAAGGCAAACGATCTATACATACGGAGATCTGTTCGACCAGTACTCGGTGTTGAGCGGCGTATCATAGTTTCTGGTAAGGACAGGCTGGGGGGCTTCTTCAGAGGGGTCTTCATCGTCGTCGTTCTTGTTATTCTCTCCCTGTACGTTCTTGTATGGCTCCAATCCCTTGTTCACAGAGATATGAACATCAGAAAGATGGACTAAGCGGCGCAGCCCGGGGCGCGCCTCTATCGCTTCTCTAATAACCCGCAACGTTTGAGAACGATCCCGAACCGTCTCAAACTCCTTCTCCTTGATGACTGGTTTGACCTTCGCCGATGCTATCTTCGCCTCAAGACGCTCCAAGAACGATGTCAATCCTTTCCAGAGCCTAGTTCCCTTAAGAAGTTTGCCCTCCGACGCAAGAGTTTCCAGCGTAGCCTTGAAGTGAGGTAACTCTACCTCCTGCTTGGTGACGTCAAATGGATCCAGCTTCCAATTCATAGAAATCCGGTTGATCGCTAGTGCACTTGCATCTGTAACAGAGTCCAATTTCTGCGAGAATGCCCGACGAGTAGCGATTTCCAGTGGGGTTGACCCAACTCCGTCCTCTGACGTCAGTGCTTCGACGGATCCAGCTGTGGCAAGAAGACGCGTAATATCCACGTTGCTGAGTTGTACGGCAATGTGAAGAGGTGTTAACCCAGACAGGTCTCGTATGAGATATTGTTCGACTTCTATCTGTGTCAGAGCCTTTACGGCAGGCAAGTTCTGCTTCTTCACGGCGATATGCAACGGCTGACGGTTTTAAATATGAGTAAACCGCAAAGTTGAGAAGTAAGTCAACAATACTCACCGTTTCTCCGTGTTGTTTCGTCTGCTGGCGGAGCAGGGTGCGAGTAACATCTTTGGGTAGCTTCTCCAGAATGTAGTGGAATAAGTTGAGATGCTTTGAGTCCGAGTCGCTCACGTCCCTCCCGCAAAGGACATGATAGATATTGCGCCTATATGCCAGAGTTAGAAAGGTATCTTTGGTTGTATATCCAATACTTGCCTGTCGTCATCGGTTTCCATGGGCGACACTCCGTGAGCAAGAAGGGTATCGAACAGTGCGGGGTCGGTTGCCCATCTAACAGCCGCAAGGATGGCATTGAAGCCATATGTACGTTGTCTATCTCCCTATCAGTATGCTAAAGGTAAGTTACTGCGAGGGACGTACCGGAGTTTGAGCTGATCCTGCGTTTCCTTCGGCCGCAACGTTAAAAGCATCTCGAGCATGTCAGCTCGATCGCTCAGGATCGATGCCATTGCCGCTGTCTCGTTCACTGCATTCGGAGACCAACCAAGCAATACGGGCAGAGCACCACCAAGATCAGATATCTGTTGCAGGAGTTTGGCCTTCTTATCGCTGTGTGCAGATGCGTAGAATCGATATGCTGCAAGAGGCTGGTCACTAGCTAGGTATCGGACAGTCGCTGTCAGCCCATTCCGCAGAGCAGTCCAAACTGAAGGGACTATGGT
>JAXQIY010000210.1:0-10328 GCA_037041695.1 Irpex sp. PG99-01B2
AGTGCTTACCGTGTTTGAAGCAAGTCTTACTCGAGTAAGAAATCTCGCTTGAAGTCAAGTAAACAGCCGCGGCTGTGCTTTGACGGGAGCTGTTGATTCCGGCTCAGTCTACTGGAGGGCTGCGGTACTTGAAGCTTGCATCCTCATCGTTCTTGAACCACAACTACCACCACTGTCTCCCTGAACATCCCTTGTTAATCTCCCTCTAATATCTCTCTATGCCAACCGAGCTCCCCTACGCTGCCGACGCTGAGGTGTCATTGTCATACGATGAATTAGAGGTACGAGGCTTCCACTGGTCTTTAGGTCGATACCTCGTTATTGACTCTTTCTCTTTCTTTGTCAAGGTGCTAAGAACACAATACTCGAAAGAGCAAGCTCAGGGGCATGTGACGATACAAACGAAGTTCAACTATGCATGGGGCTTGGTTAAGAGCCCATTACGAGAACATCAGGTTGAGGGTGTCAGAATTCTGCAGGGTACGTTCCCCATACATCGTGTTTATTTCATTCTTTTGAATGATATCCCTTCTACTCCCGTGCTCATACCTTATCCTATAGAAATATATCGTGCCGAACCTGCACGTCGTCGCGAATGTTTGTACTACCTCGCGTTAGGATACTACAAGCTGGGGAACTATGAAGAAGCCAACAGGTTTAACGGTATGTGTTGGTTGCTGTACTCGAAATTTACTTTGCTAAACATTGGACGGCTTTCAGCTTTACTGTTGGATAAAGAGCCTACGAACCTTCAGGCGCAGAGCCTAGCATCACTGATCGACAAGAAAGTAACAAGAGGTGAGTTGCTCTCTGTTCCTCGCTGCTTATAATCATTCTTAACTCGTGATCTCCACCAGACGGATACATTGGAATGGCGATGGTGGGAGGAGTAGCAGCTGTGAGCGCACTGGTCGCAGCAGCCCTAATACGGCGAGCCAAACGCAACTAGCTCGCCCATTAAACATAATCTAATATACACCTCTTTCGCGCATTACTCTCTCTATCTCCCCGCTTACGATCCGCAAACTCTGGAACCCACCGCTCAACTATTCCAATGACCACTCGACTCGTGAACGAATGAAACCCCCTACATTGTGTACATTATCGACCGCTGTTAATACTCTTATGATGTATTTACGATATCAGGCAGCCATAAACGACTGCATCAGCACTTATCACCATAAATTTCTGCTCACTTTAAGAGTCACCAGCCATGGTGCAGTAAACACTCAGTAAACCCTGCATTTAACCCGTACGTCAGACGAGCGCTTGTGCCCACCACAACTTGCTTCCTTCAGCCACGACATGTCGTCAGACAGTCGGCTGCCCAACCCTCTCGACAATGTAGAACCCAAGCCATACCAGGACAAGTTCAAAGTAAGCCATATCTCAAACTTTTATATACATAAGCAAGCTTGCCAACGATAACTGTGGCTGGCTCCAAGGGTCGACCAACGAGCAAGTTCGTAGAGTGCGTCGAATGGTTTTGCGCTCTGCCTGGTACCGTGAACTGATGGGAAGACGTAGTCCGTGCGAGGAGGCTGCGAAGGCGTCGTATAAGTGTTTGGATAGGTTTGATTATGATAGGGACAAGTGCACCGATTTCTTCCAGGCGTATAGGGATTGTAAGAAGTCATGGGTGCGTGAACTATGTCTGTGTGTCGTTCTACATGCACTGACCTCTGCATTTTACATGTTTGTAGATGGAGCAGCGAAAGGCGGACAAGAGAGCTGGCCGTGAGGTGCCCTGACACGGCGAGCTTGGACAAGTACGCGCCCTCTGCCAATATCGTCTTTCCAGCCGATGGCTCCTCACGAAGTTCCGGAAACGTAGTTGCAGCCGAGACAGAGAGCTCTCCGTCGCCTCATTCAGCGCACGCCACTATCTGCGAAATTTGGTCGACGTTGTCGCACAGTGGTCATTCTTGCCATGAGTCAACCCAGGAAGTTATGCTCATCCCGCCTGTGCCGAAGGCTATCCTTGTCTCCGTAGCGTAGGACCAATATATATTCTTCAGTGGCAGGCCAAGAACATCTACAGCATTGAACTTCGTGAGGTGACTACTCGTTTGGGGTTGCAGTGCTTGACGTTGGCCATGAGCGAAAGCGAGGTGTTACTTATGTGTTCCCCAGTCCAATGCTCTTCCTGAGCGCACTCTCGAATCTCTTGTGTACTCTCGCCGTCATAAATATGCCTAGCCCAGGCCCAGCCGATACTCTGTCTGTTCATCCTGTCCCGCGACGTTTCCGTGTCCAATCTGAACCATGTCTATGAGATAACCCATGTGCTCGGCCGGCGGCTCGTGAGAATCAGTGACGAAAGTCAGGGTCCTCAATAATATAAGCATAGAGTGCCCCGCCGAACAACTCGCTCTTACACCTCGACCACAACCTCGAGCTCGACGTCGCCCAAGATGTCGAAGAACCTCGCTGAGAAGGGCACCTTGCTGCCTACGACGACGCCGGAGGTCAAGCGACGCTCGAGTGTCATTAAGAAGTTGCACTTGGTGCCGCTGCTGCTCTTGGTCGTTGCTTTGTACAAGTATGGATGCTTCCACAGCCTTCCTGACGGCGCAGTGGACTTGAGTGAGGAGCTCAAGCACGAGCTGTGTCCTCAGCCCAAGCCGCTTTCTCCTGAGAAGAATGCAGAGCTATGGAAGTCCTTGGGCAAGAACTACGAGACGAAGGAGTTCCAGAAGAAAGCTATCGACTTGCTCAGCGGGGCAGTGCAGATTCCGTACGTTCTTACTTGTGGTGTTGATGTTTGAAATTTACTGATATATGGCACTACAGTACGCAAAGTTATGATCAGATGCAACCTGTCGATGTTGATCCTCGCTGGGAAGCGTTCGGTCCATTCCATGACTACCTACTGTCTGCGTTCCCCAACGTGTGAGTACTGTGATATACGATGTACAAGAGTATGGGCTTATGCGAATTGATGCAGGCATTCTACGCTCAAAGTGACAAAGGTCAACACTTGGGGATTAGTCTATGAATGGGAGGGTTCAGACGAGTCATTGAAGCCTCTGCTCTTGGCAGCTCACCAAGGTAAGGCCTTCTGGAGTTCCATAAGCCAAGATACTCACACTCCGGAACACACAGATGTTGTTCCTGTCAACCCTGAGACGATTCCTCAGTGGACGCACCCTCCTTGGTCTGGTGAATTCGATGGTATGTCTCATGGATAGTATCTCCGAGGATAATCGGAATTACGCTGACCGTACCTAGGCGAGAAGATATGGGGTCGTGGTGCCTCCGACGATAAGGGCGGGCTGATTAGTATCCTGTAAGTGACTCGAATTCCCTATCTGCAATTGCATATGCTTATCTATGTTCTCGGGACAGGACGACCGTCGAAACCCTCATTGCCAACGGCTTTAAGCCGAGTCGGAAGATCGTCCTTTCGTTTGGGTTCGACGAGGAGGCCAGTGGTGTCTACGTAAGTCTACTATACGTGATATCTGTATAAGCAAAGCTCACGTCTCGTACTACAGGGTGCATCTTACCTCGCGAAATATCTCGAACAAAAGTTCGGTCAGAATGCGTTCGCTTTGGTCATTGATGAGGGCGGTAAGTCGAACTCTGGTCGCACTGAGCGCAGAATGATAAACGGACCGAACAGGTGATTATATGATCGAGTTCGGGCAAGCCTATGCCACCGTTGGAACTGCAGAGAAGGGATATACAGACGTCCGTGTCTCAGTCACGTCTCCAGGTGGCCATTCCAGTGTTCCACCTACACACACGGTGAGTACTGTCTCACATCTGAATAGCCAAGGGGTCTTACGCCGCTTTACAGACCATCGGGATCCTCTCTGCTCTTCTCGTACACATCGAGGCCAACCCCGCAGTTGCCAAACTCAACCGCGGCACGCCAATGTACCAGAAATCTCAGTGTCTCGCCGCCTACGGCGCCAACATGCCCAAGTCATTGCGCAAGGCTCTGGTGAAAGCAGAGAAGTCCGACAAGGACCTGCGCCGCGCAGAGAAAACTTTGTTCCAGGACAGAAAGTTCAAGGCTCTCGTCGGGACTACGCAAGCCATAGATCTTATTAATGGAGGCGTGAAGACGAACGCCCTGCCAGAGTCAGCGTACGCAGTCGTTAACCACCGAGTGGCAACCGATAGCTCTGTTGCAGATGCTTGGGCGCACGACACCGCGACGCTGCAATCTCTGGCTCACTCGTACAACCTTTCCATCACCGCCTTCGGCAAGCAACTGACGGACCCATCGTCTCCTGCATATGGAACACTCACTCTGAGTGACGCTTGGGGTGTCTCGCTTGAACCAGCTCCCATTACACCTTCGCGAGGAGACGAGGCTGAGCCGTTCAGATTGATCGCTGGGACTATCAAAGCCACGCACAATGCAGTGAGAAATATAACCGGCGATAACAACGTCATCGTTAGCCCAGGTATCATGTCCGGAAACACAGGTTAGTCTGCCGCAAGTGTATGCTGAACAAGGCGCAATGCTCATGTGTATTGGACTATAGATACGCGTTACTACTGGAAGCTGACCGAGCATATCTTCCGATATGGACACAACTGGTCGGGAGACCGCGGTTGGCTCGCTCGGGGTGCGCATACTGTGAACGAAGGTGAGTATTCATGGATTATGTACGAAACGGAGGCGATACTGAGTGGGTTCGTCGTAGTGATGTTCCTCGACTCCTATCTGGAGATGATCAGATTCTTCACCACGCTTATACTGAACGCGGACGAATCCACAGCTATATAAGCATACATCGATAGTATGTATGAAAACAATGTAAAATGAATGAAATTTTGCTTTTCTAGTAATTACGAGTCTTCGCTCCACAGAACACGGGCAGGCAGGAGTGATTTGACATCGCTAGGACGAGGGAGCTCTTGCGACGACTTTATCTAGGCTGGCTATACCCATCCGCTTGACGATAATATCCGTCGAGCTTCTACAGCGGCTGTGAAGTGTGTTCAGACTCTTGATGAATATGCGGCATATCACTGGCACGTAAAAGAAACAAAGAGTAAGAGACGAATAACATTGCATTTGCAAGCTACAGGCAGCCCACAGAGCCGAATTGTACATTTTCTGGTTATTTGCGTAATCAAATCATCAAGTGTTCGCACTAATGGCAGACACAAGCACATCAAGCGCAGCCAACTGTCCCCACGTCGTAAAGTCCTGTGCAGGACCGTGCCAAGCAGACGAGTAGATGTTGTTCCCGGTAGATGCCAGCTCGAGGAGAGCGTTGTATTGAACATCTACGTACGAGTGGATGAGGATGTTGAGGTCTCTGATCGTGGTGCGGACGAAGGCCTCGTTGAGTGCGCGAATAAAGACAGCTGTAGCACGGGTGTTAAGACAACTCGGATAAGAGAGCGAGATATGGTGGTGAACGTACATTTGAAGCCAACGCCGTCATTGTTAGAGCTGGGGGATGCACCCTCAGTTATAACACCATCGCTACCTTCCCAGTGGGTCGACTTGACGGCAGTGTTGACGAGGGATGTCAGCCTAAACCACGTGTGAGTTTAGCTATCTACAATGTATGCCACGGGCTTACCAGTCAGACCACTGAGTATCCTTGGTGACGTCGTACAAAACGGCAAGGCCTTCGATGACTTTGCCCTGGTTATAGGTGAACAGCCAGTCGTTCGGGCGCGAGCAGTCGTTGCCATTCACAGTGTCGAGGGCAAGGCCCTCGCTGTTCAAGTTCTGATTGCGGATCCAGTTGGAAGATGCAATAGCAGCGTTTACGTAGTTGGCGTTGGCAGAGGTTGTAGTTGCCAGGAAAGCCGAAAGAGTTAGGTAGAGACTGAGTCGGAAGAGGGTTAAAATACATAGAAGATACTACAGAGTTGTAAGATATATATACGTACCCGGTGGTGACAGAGTTAATCGAGGTGTCGTCGGAAGTAGGACGCCAGAAGACTCCGCCGTCCATAGTCTTGCCATTGCAGGTCGCGGCAACGCTGAATGACTTACCGCCACTGACCTGACCGTTCTTGACAACGCTGCATACGAATAATTAGCCCCACTATATCGAGAAAGCGAGGGGGGACAAAGCCTCACAATGAGGACACATGAGTCCATGTATCGATCGCGTGATTCAGGACAGTCGTGTCGCCGTATGCCCGGTACGCATAATATGCAGCCGTAGCCCACCACAACGCATCGTCGTTATATCCATACTGGTCATAGTGCGCATACTTGCTGAACGCGGTATTGAGCGTATTGAGCACTGTAGTCTTGTACGTCGTCGTGCCAGCAAAATGATCGTGGTTCGCCAACGACGAGATCACGTTCCCGGACTGCCAGTAGCCTATGCCATTGAAATTGGCTGTGGATGAGTCCAATTGTGGTATGATCTGGTCGGCTCCGGCTTTGGAGATGGAGATGTGCTCGGCCTTGGTTTTGTTGTCGCTGAATTCCTGAGTGTGCCGCACGCTCAGTACTGACGAGCATGGAAGACAACGATACCCTACTTACCCTCCAGCTGAGAGGGACACCCAGGTCAACTGCCAATACAGCGTTGGCGTACGCGAATAGGGCCAGGAGAGTCACAGCTCGCATAATGGTCGGAGGACAGTTGGGGAGCTGCTGTGCATGTGGGCAGTGTCATCAGCCTATTTATCCTCTCTAGAAATCATCACATCATCGATGCTTAAATCTAAACTGCTCATAAGATGTGCGCATGTGAATATGACGCGTAACAAGTAGAACAGCATAACTCACTAGACATCAGCCGGTCAGATGTAATATGGCTTATGGAAGCCGTCTGCAATGCCTGCACCACTCCAGTACAGGCCCCGGTCCTAGTAGAACCATGTTCTTTGGGCGAGAGAACAGATGTTCAGCATGGCGAGAAGGAATCTAGCTATAGCGCCTAAACGCGGGTCAAGTCAGCGGATCGATAGCCATGAGGTACGCCCTGCTTCACTACCAACATTGAATATCAGAGAAGATGTTGTTGCATGTAATGACGTATGTTTGTACTTACATGTGTGTATATCACGAAGAACCTATGACTGGAATATTCAGACGTAGGCCGAAGAAATAGGGTAGACATCCGAGCTGCTGGCGCAGGGCCGTGCTGTCAGTAAGTACGCTTACCTTCCCGTTGCATCATTCTCTTCACGCACCCTCCGCGGAAGATATCGAAAGCTGGATGATCTCGTTGAAGGGTAAGTAAGTACACACAACAGAAGGTAATGATAACACAAAATAATAGCACATGCGTGAGAGCCCAGCAACAAGCAATTGGAGGGTATTAGTCCGTAAATGAGTATTGACGTCTTTGATATGATCGCAGCAGCGCCGCGAGTCTTTGGTTTCGCAGTCGTGATTATCGATGGACGTGGGTCGTCATGTGAGGGGCGTAGTCTATTCGTTTCGTCTCATAATTGTGCCGGGTCATTGTCTAGGTGCAGGGTGAAAAGCACCGGTATGCGTGTGGTGGGGCTATGTTGGTAGGAATTCCGCTAATGACGGGTCGTTATGGTGGTGTCGGACTGCGGATGGTATAAGGGGCTTACCTGCTTGGGCGTACATCTGGTCCCTGTCGTACTTGAAGCAGACAATGCCGACCAGTACGAAGCCGGTGATCACGCCCAGCTCGAATATTAACCAGAGAAGTGCCCATACTGTCGACGCCTGTCAGTATTGGTGACGCATGTGAGGTAGCCGAGAACGTACTATGAGCACCTATACTGGGATATAGTACCCAAAACTGTGTCGCGTCGGAGTCGTTGGCTTTGCGGAAGTACTTGTCGTCGGCAATATCCCCTAGTACGGATTAAGCATTCTGTATGGAGGCACTCTGAAATGTACATACAAACAACGTATAGTGCACTGCACGCGTGTTGGTCAGCAATTTAACACGGACGGTTATAAGACTGTGACGTACTTCATCACACCGAGGAATAAGCAATACCACCGTAGTGCTTGCCTGTGAATACATGTTGGTCATTGACAATGAATAGTGGGCACAGAGTGCTTACGCATGGTCTATGAACCAGAACCCTACCAGCAGGCCTTCATAGCATAGCGTCAACAGTATCGTTCTAAGGCGCGCATTTAGTCAGTAGCACGCATACGGTGAACGAAAATACGCACAGTTTATCCCGTACTTGCACAAGAGGACATAGCAGTCCTATCCCAATGATAAAGCTCATAATCTTGGAGACCAGTGTGTCGAAACCGGCCATGATCAACACCCCGCCAAATAGTGATGACCCAATGTACCCAGCCGACAGTATGATCAACGGCACACCTCCCTCCACATTTGTAGCCCCTCCTAGGTCTGGATCTATACACACTCTTACAACACTCCCGCCCGTTAATATAGCCTAGTCAAAGTCACGGTGTCAGTCAGATAATTTCCGAGTAGAAGGGCGTTTGTGCAACGCACCGCAATTATATGGCATAACTCGTGCCATCCGATGGTGAAGAGCTTGAGTGGGTTGATGATAACTCGGGCTCCAGGTATATTCCAAAACGCAAAGATGACAACAGCAAATACAACAATCTGCAGGCATGTAAGTTTTTGAGGCAAGACTGCCAAGGTGCCAAGGTACTCACAACATACAGAGTCGGAACCTAATTCGAACGATAATTGGTCAGTCGATACATGGTCGATAGCAAAGAACATACTCACTTGATCGTGAGTCGGTTGTAGAGGAGGAATAACGGGCATGGGAGGCGCAACTGGCGGACGAGGGATGTAGGTTGGGAGGGACATCTTGGCAGGCTATGTCCGTACTTTTCTAGTGTGGCGCGTCGAAGCGAGATACATGCAACAGCGAGGCGAGCACGTTGAGAGTGGTGTGCGAGGGTTCAGGAATGAGAAAGTCGTGTTGGAGGCCGTGTTCTTACTCGTCGTCGTCGTCCTCGTGCAGTCCGCACCGCACGCAGCCAACCCCGCATGAGCCAAAGAAATGAGCCACGGGCAAAGTCCAACACGTGGTCACGTGGGCGGCAGATTCAGACGCGGTCTGTTGACTCGCCCTGTAATTCGCGTGAGAGGACAGGATTGACTGCTTCTTTGAGGCTGTGAGAAAGACTAAATCACACAAGATCCAGCACATATGAGATGTAGAGAGATGCCATTCAAACGACAATGTGCGTAAGAAAATACTATTACAACGAGAACCAGATAAACTAAGGATGAAGAAATGGATAATGATACACAGGAAAGACGGAAGCGATGAGAAGTAACGCTCAGACTTCCTGGGAAGCGGCCTCCTTCTTGCCCTTGTTGGACTTCGATGGGAGGAGAGCAGCATCGATGTGGGGGACGACACCACCCTGGGAGATGACAACATCACCGAGGAGCTTATTCAACCTAGGCATAGGGTAAGAACTTGTCGACATAATTTGGGATTGTATACGCACTCTTCATCGTTACGGATAGCAAGTTGCAAGTGACGGGGAACGATACGTTGCTTCTTGTTATCACGAGCGGCATTGCCAGCAAGCTCTAGAATTTCGGCAGCGAGGTACTCAAGAACGGCGGCAAGGTACACTGTATACGGTGAGTCACAAGCAAAATACGATACAATATGACTACATACCTGGGGCACCAGCACCAACACGCTGAGCGTAGTTACCTCTCTTCAACAGACGGTGGACACGACCGACAGGGAATTGGAGACCAGCCTTAGCCGAACGAGACTGGGACTTGGTGTCACCGCTTCCAGCCTTGCCAGAGGAAGACTTGCCACTAGAATACGCAGTATGTGAGCTTTACTAGAACCATTGTCACTGAATTGTGGCTCCGTACGCTTTGCCCTTGCCAGACTGTCATTTTCGTCAGTTTCAGTGTTACTTTAACATCCATTATGTATTCACGTACCATTTCTAATAGTTGATGAGGTTATAAAGTGGGTGGGGGTGCTGGGTGGTGGTGGGGGACGAAGAAGAGATGAGGATGTGGTCTCAGGACGCGCCTCACCCTTTTAAAGCGCGTTGGCTCTTTGAAACTCCGACCTTAAACAGACTCTGCACGTGACCTGACGCGTCGATGCCAGCCACGTGGAGCGAGCGCCTGTAGACTTCCTGGCCGTGGGCAGAGGAGAAGTGTCTTCCGAGCGGACACAATCTCACCGAACGTTATAATTGCTGCTGGAGTACTGGAAGGTTTATTATTACAGAAGCTCTCTCCTCCATGGGTAGCACGGAGCGTTTGAGGTAGTCACTTGGTGTCGGGGGGATCAGGACCCCGCAACTCGCGTAGAGCCGCCGCCATTTTCTAAGCGCCCCTCGAGTTATTGCTTGCCAGGCTTGCGCTGCTGGACTCGGAAGGCGACGACAACGACAACGGCCAATGTCTCATGCTGCT
>JAXQIY010000215.1:0-10198 GCA_037041695.1 Irpex sp. PG99-01B2
TGTATATATGCGGGGCTTGCAGCCAAGCGGTATAAGGCGGTGGTCAACGTCTAAAACGCGCAGCAATCACGATTAGAATGTGCGACTCCAAAATGACTTGACGTAACATTACCATTGAGGTGGTGTGGATAGATGCAAAGTTCAACGATAGAAGCCGTTGCGCCATGTCAGGTACAGACTCTGCTTGGCCGTCCGGCGAGTCGAGGAGCCACTGGAGCATATCGTTCTGGAGGAGCATCGTGAGTCCATAGAATGCATTGTTTCCACTAGAAGTCTTACAGGTCTTTCAGCCCAATCTTTGCCATAAAGCTCCATGTTTCTGCGACGTTCTACGATAGTGGGCCCCACGTGCTTGAGTACCACACCGAGGCTTTGCTTGCGAGATGCAATGAGCTTGGCTGCGACACTGGTGTACACACAGTGCAGACATAAGCTCTCTATCACGCGTCAAAGCCGGAGGCACTCACCCACGGAGGAATGGAGGAAACATGGACAACAATCTGCCGCCGACAGCGACTTTCAACGTGTATGCAATACTAACGTCGAGATATTCCTGGTTCCTACCTGACACGTGTTTCATAAGATTCTTTCGAAAGCAGATTTGGAAAATGTAATGGGCTCACATATGGGGGCACCGACGAATATCCGGCTGCTAACCCTCGCCACGATTTGGGACATCTTCGCCATAGCCGGGATAGCTGTCCATTCTATAGACAGAAGTATGAATATGAATGAGCATTGACGATGGGAGGATAGCGCACCATCAGTCATGGGGATGATCTCTGGGAAGCATTGCTCGAGCTCGTCATGCATATCAGGCAGGATGTTGTTGATATTTTTAGTAAGGTCGTTGCGAACCATGGCAATGTGATAAGCATTGACGACGGTATCTTCACCCATAGTATATCGCTGTTGCATGGTCTACAATACAAATTCAGGCAAAGTTCTGGGACCCGAAGCATAGAGTTCATCATAAGCTTACCTCCGCGACGGCTTCTGCGAACGACAACTCGCCATCTTTGGCTTGCCTCATTTCGTCGATGAGCTGTGGCCCTGAGACGACAATGTGCCAAGAATTCAGGAAAGGTATTTTGAAGACTTTATTGTGATACTAAAGCAACGGTCAGTAGCATGTTTCTGCCTGTATATAGCATCCGTACTCACCTTTGCATATCCCTCTTCAATCAACTTATCTGCATTACCAAAAAATTGGATTGCAGTGATATATGAGAGCAGTGGCGGCGAATATCCCACTGCAGGTATAGAATCGTACTACAAATCTCAGCGTCAGCACTGACTCTAGTACCGTTGGGTCATGGTTTGGAAGAATGACAAACACTCACCGCGGAATAGCGTAACCTCGACCTGATATAGAGACCCAGAACTATGAAACCTGCGATGTAAAAGGAGGATGGAAGGTCCGTGACAAATAAGCCGAGCATACTGGTAGAAAAGCTCGGTGTGTAGTCGCGTAGTATGTCCATACTATTGAGAGAGGCCTCACGAGGGTGGGGCTATATATACTTGAATTGTCGGTCCCGTATCTGATAGCCGCGTCGAAACATCTCGATGTGCGAGGCCACATGCAGTCAATCAGGTTCTAAGCCTGGTCTTGAGTTCCCTGCATTTGACATGCCAGATGCCATGACCCGGATATTCAGACTGTTTCTTTCCTCCTAGCCGGCCAACGCAAGAAGACCTTGGGAACAGGTACTGCTTTGCCCATACTGAGAGCGGTGTTAACTAGTAAGGGACATAAGTAAGCCCACATTGCGCTGTTAGACTGCATGGCCTTGGGGTTCAACTTCATGACTGTGGCGGAACTCCGCTACTGCGTAGCCTCTGTCACTGGTGTTCAACGTCAGCCTAGCAAGTTGAATGGAATCGTACGTTTCTTCTGAGACCTGGCGTACCGGAGCCTATGAGCGCTACATCGCCACAATAGAAGGATTTTCGACAAAATTAGCCGGCTTTCACTCACATCATCGCCAACAGAGGTACACAGAAAGTACGAACTTGTGTGATATTCTAACTCGTATAAAACCCAGCCATGGTGAGAGACTAGCATGCTTATCTTAGCGCCAGATTATCTAACAGAGATATCAAACTCACTTCATGGACGTTGCTGCGTATCAGTCAAGCCTACTCAAAGGGGCAGGATTCATGCGAGTGCCATTTCATGGATCTGCCACAGGAGGAGTATCGTCGATCCACTGGCCTGATCTACCGCGAGGGACTGGACAGCGGGCCGACTCAAATACAAAAAACGCCGAAACGCAACTGTCGTTACGCATACAATCATTCCACTGAAGCTGAAGTAGCTCGTAGCTTACTTGAACGATGAAACTGCGTCAGTACTAGTAAACGACGTCGATAGAAGGAGTACACGCACTAAGAAACGGCGTATAGACATCTGGCTTACGGCTACAGGGAGCCATGCATAGTGAGATGCGGTCAAACCGCATGCGATTAGTTCACTTAGTTCGTAGCTTACTTGAGAGATGGATATGCCTCAGCACTGGATGACATCGGTAGAAGGAAGTAAACGCACCAAAAAATGCCTTGAAGCGCATTCGGCTTTTAAGCGGTGCCACATACTACTCAAACGACCACTTGAAGAAACATTGTTCATGTTGGCAGAATTCGTTCACGTCAACGGAAAATGAGAAGGCGGTTCAAGTTCAAGGTAGACGGCGACGCCGGCAGATCGAAATCTCGCTGACCCGTGACGGTGTAACGTAACGCTGTCACGAAGGGTAGGACCCCAGACCACTCCCGCGCGCTTATGGCGCTTGTCCAAGTGGTTGCTACAAGCTATGGCTCTCCTTAAGACCACATAGAAGCAAGAAATTATCAGAATGCCTAGGGTACATGTATGATACAAATCGACAACAAACAAGTCCAGCAAGGCCATCGAGACAAAATCGTGACTGGATGTTAGTACCCGTAAGTGAAATGAAAATGCGTGAGGAGTCCGTTGTGAATGGCATGCGAGCAGAAGTCGTGGGGTTTAAACAGATGTAGGAGAGATGGAGAGATGCGGGTGGTGACTATGGTATGATGAAGCGTATCTAAATCGTAGAATTTTGATGTGTTCGTTATGGGTCGTAAGGCGGAGTGAAGACGATTTTTTTGTGTGAAGGGAAGAGGTCGAGGAGGAAATTACGAGCGTGCATAACGACTCGCTTTCCTGATACGCTCGCCATACTTCCAAAAGATCCATGGCCTGTTCACAATAAAGAAAACGGATTAGTGTCGATTTCAGAAAGTAGACATAGACAATTAAACTTACGCAGGACACCCAATAACGATAGCGACAGCCGCCAATATCGAATCTCCCTTCCCGTACCCAAGAGCTTTATACATAGCAGGAGCGAACAGCGGGAACCCGAACCCAGCGCACGACCTTAGGAACGCCACCGCAGCAAGCGCTACACATCAAAGTAAGCATCTCGTATGAAGCTGTAGAGTATAAAGATGTGATACGTACCTGAGGCAGCGTGCAAAGTAAAGGCATCGATGACATAGATCTGTATAGACTGGAAGTTGAGGATGACACCCGCACCGACGCACGCGATGCCGATGTCGGGGACTATCCAGTGTATGTTCGCGCGTGCGGTCCAGCCAGTGATGAACAGCCCTACCGGGAGGAATATCGTACCCGGGACCATCGAAGGAAGACGATACTCCGGCCTACCCTTCCCGCCGTTCCTCTGCGTAAGATACACATATATCCTATCCATAACGCGCGCGTTGAGCTGTGACGCCCCCGTCAAGCCCACACCGAGCGCGATATAGTGCAACCCGGCGATACCAACGCGCTCGCGATAGATACCCTCGAATATCGACGGTATCGTCGTCAAGAACACTGCAAACTCATTAATCTCAAGTCCAAGTTACTGTCCAGATGAATGAGGGGACTTACGATACATCAGCCCGTATATGAAGGCCATGTAGATTCCGAGCACTTGGATGATGGGCTCGCAGAACCATAGTTTGAACGGACGGATGAGCGCCTTGGCGAATATGTGCTGCCATTGTCTGTCTTGATTGTCGAATTTGGAGCGTACGGACTGTGGTGACCGGCGTACTGCCCCGCTCTTCTCAGGGTCTGCCGCGTTCCTCTCTAGCTCTTTGCGGATCTTTGCGGCTTTTCGTTCGAGGAGTATAGGTGCGAATGCTGCAGAAACCAAATCACGCATGAGTACGGGGTTCAAGTATAATAGAGTGTGACGTGAAGACGTACTTTCTTGGAGGAAGAACATTCCTAGGATCTGGATGCCACCGTCTACTATACTCGTGGACCAAAACACCCAACGCCAAGTTGATCTTTCTGCTATCCAGGCGCCTGCGACAGGACCAACGACGGGACCCAGGAGAGGCGCTAAAGAATATACGGCAACGGCCTTTCCTCGTTCCTCTGGAGCCCAACAATCACCCAGGACACCTCCACCAATCTATAGACAAGGAGATAGGTATCATCAGTACTCCGTAGGTGACAGATCCATTGTGAGAAGGTTACGTACGGATAGTGGGGCGCTACCGCCAAAGCCGGCCATGAGACGGAAACCGAGTAGTTGTCCTTCATTTTGGGCGAACCCACATCCAAGGTTCCACGCTATAGATAGTTTAAGCAATGACGTCAGAAGCGGTCATCTAGAGTAGGATATGAACTTACCGAGATACCAGAGGTTGGCTAACTGAAGTACTCGCGAGCGACCGTATATCTCACTGAGTGGTCCGAGGAAAAGCGGACCGAACGCTGGTCGTAAGTGGGCATGTGAGCAATGCGTACCATAAAAGTCATGGGATTAGCATACCATATGCAAGGACGAATATTGATGTTGTGAGTGCGATAACGACGGTGTTTGTGATCCCGAATTCTTGGGCGAGCTGACCAGTCGCTGGTGCAACCATCGAAGAGGATACAGGGCTGATGAAAGTGAATGCAGAGATGATCGCTGTAGCGGCCCATTTTCGTCTGATTGTCCAGCTATTTGACAGTTGTGAACACACGCGACAAGAATATATAGAGACGACTACTCACTTCTTTGGATTCTCTGGGTCGTCAGGACCTTCCCAGTCCACTATCAACACATCCTCCTTGTCCTCATCTACAGCACTGACATCCGACGCCCGCTTCCCCTGCGCATTCTTCTGGTTTCCACCCTCATCCTCATCCGGTTCTGCTTCAGGATTCGGATTCCCTGGAGACTTTTCTTTCAATGGAATGTCTACAGGCTCTTCACGAAGTGTTGGTGTCGGTGTGTCCGACGCAGAGTGACCTGTACCATTCGCCTGTGATGTTGCTGGTGTCGACGACATGAATACGTACGACGTTGAGAGCAAAGTTGAGGATACGCACCACCTGGTCCCGGGGTGTATATATGGACGTCACAAGTGAGAAACTTGATAGACTTCGTATGGTTCCGTCAGCGTGTAGATCTTCTGGCCGCGGATGCCGAGTGATGGAGTCCGCCCGATATGGAAGCACCATCATTCTTACCGGCGCTACATGTACTATGATTGGCTGAAGCTTGAGCATCGGCCGATCGGAGCTGACTTATCGAGACCGGCGCGGCGAATTTCTGTGCTTGTTCGCGCCGAATTGTAGGATTCAGTTTGTAGTGGACAAGGCCGCGACATGGCTGCACCGTCGGCAGCGGACTGTGGCCAGATTAGGTTCTGTGCTGACTATAATTAGCACTTTCTAAGCTCTAGCAACGCGCCGAATATTCATGATCCTCACGGGATTCTGCACAGAGGCTCTGGAGGCTCTCGCTGAAGTCAGCTCATGTATAATAGCGACCACCTTTGCACGGGTCATTCTGCACTGTAACACGCATGCGGTTGTGTCCCGTATTATGAGATACAGTGAGTAATGCGCAGTGCCACTTGAGTCAACAACGAGCGCAGGCCATCGTGCGTACATCCACTGCCACTTACTGTCATAAATCACTCGGCGAATTATGCTAGAATGTAAGCTTCCCGCGTCCTTTAATATGTCCGTTCGAAACACCGAGATGTCGGAATACTTACAGTAATGCCAAACACATCATGCTCTCTCCGACTCAACTGAAACAAACAGCAGCGGGAGACTGACCGAAGGCACACCTAGGCCTGTCACTGTGTATAACTGTATACTTATGCGCCTGACATCGCTTTCTAAGTATGATGACTTACCTGGCAGAATTGCTACCCACGATGCTATGTATTGCGCATGCATAGTATACAAGCACTAGTAGGTACGTACTATGTAGCTATAGGTCGAGTTGAATAGCAGTGAATGCAAGAAGATGCGTGGACTTGGCGTCATTCTCGCACGCCACAAAGTTCCGGATCACTGAGTGCTCGATCGTTCCGTTTACCCCACATCTCCGTCGGTGCACAACGTTGCACAAAGAGATTCAAAACTCACAGTCAACCACTGCAAGGCAAGAAACCCTTCGTCATTGCATTTATCGCGAGTAATACTACAAAATCCATTACAGTAAGCAATTTCTATAGTGTATGATTGATACAGAGAGGCGTGTCATATATCGGCGTCGGTACGAGCTACAATCCACAACGACAACAAGAGACAAAGACTAGAAGAAGAAATAACACAGCGAACGAGAGCTGCAAACAACGACAAGAGCCAAGAGATGTTTACATGCCCATATATACATTCATAGCACGATGACATTCGCAGAGATGGAGTGCCGATATCAAGCTGTGAGACCGGGCGCCTGAAGGGTCTCGAACCCATGGTGCGTCGTCGAGTAATCCTGCACATACCCATCCGCCATAGCAGCAGCCCTCGGTTCAGACCACGAAAACCTACACAACACCACAAACGTCAACAATCTCCCTTACCAACGGGTCGGCCAGTAAGTTAGATACATACCCAGGCATCATCATATTCTGCCAATACGAAGGGTTCTTCAACGCCAAAAGCGCACCCAGCATCTCATCGTCCGCGCTCCCAGGACTAGAATTGAAATCCATCATCTCCACAGGCCCGCCCTCCGCCGTCGTGTACGCCGCATCAGGCTCATACACAGGCTCATGTTGCACCGCGAAGCTCTGGTCCATGTTCGTGGTGCCCTGCGTAGTTGAAGAATTGCTCGACGTTGCGCCTGAATCCTGCGGCGCGAACGAGAAGACTTGTTGGCTGCTGCCTGCGATTGCGCTCATGTCGCTTGTAGATGTAGAAGCAGAAGTGGAAGCGTGAAGGTCGGATATGGTCTGTGCGGGAGGGGGCTGCGCGTGGAGACGGCCGGTGGTGGCGACGTCTCGTCTGTGTCTTGATAGTAGACCGGCTAGGAAGCGGGCGTGGAGACGTGGGGTGTGTCTGTCGTCTATGGCGATCTCTGGAGAGTTGAGGGTTTGGATCAGTCGACCGATGAGCTGGAAGATGTCTTCTTCTTGGTCTTTCGTGATTAACTTCGAGAAGTCGGGCTTCAAGAGCTGTGAAGAGGGTTAGAATGCTAGTATACTCGTACACGGAATGTTACGCACTTTGAGAAGGAAAGCGGACGCGAATGTGCCGAATATGAAGTGACCTGTGCGGAGCTATCAGTCAAAGGACAAGTCGAGGACCATGGAGGATACTCACTGTCTGGGGCGTAGCGCATGAAGCCTGTCGGGGCGAGACCATCCACCATAGCTGAGATGACAGCCTTGGCAGCTTGGAAGCACTGAAAGGATCACCATTAAGGACGAATGGGCCCACCGATGGATCTGGAGGCATACCTTATCCACGAAGACACGATCCTCAAGCTGCATTCCTCGTCTGAAAGCTTGCTGGAACCCAAAGGAGTACATGACAAGCCTAGAGTAGTTCGTGAAGCTGAACAAGTAACATTCAGTGCACGTCAGTCGTGCTTTGCATGCGAGCGTCAACCCGGAAAGGGACTCACAAGGGAAGTAGCTTGGATCGGAAAGACACAGAAGGGTCTCCTAATAACTGTCAGGATCGTGCACGGTAGCTGTGGCGTAAGAACGCACTGTTCACATCGTCCTCGCTCTCTAGTCTTATCTTCCAGTCTTCGTAGTATCGAGTTAGGTGCTCATCGTGCCTGAGAGTAACCTCCTTGAAGTCAAGACGCTAGCCAGCAATGCGTTAGAAAACGGCAGCATTGATAAACATCGATTTTACCTCGTTCAGACCACTCTGAGAGTCAGGGTCGCTGTACACCTCTTCATGGAATCGGGCCATGATACGAAGTTGTGAAGTATAGGCGCATAGACCCGAATCATACTGTGAAAGGACGGGTAAGCAAGCGCGTTCCCGGTGCACATGTGATAGCAATAGATACATACGACATGGTTATAAGGGGACATCCTGTACCATTCATCCGATCTGCGAACGATGCTACATCGTACGTGAAAAGAGGTGAACATTTTGTCGAGTTTCATAACAATGGCGCATGCACTTACTAATCCTCCTTGATCGTCGAAGGCTTTCCGAACTGCGTCGCAGTGGATTTGTCCAAATTGTAGCAGTTCAGCCACACACGGATCCTGTTCATGATCTCTCGCTCGTGGCGTTCCGAAGTCGGCTTCACAGTCGGCATGTGGTGTAGGTTCAGGTCGGTGGCAATTCTGCATACATCATCTACGATCAGCCACCACAAGTTATGCAAAAGTATGACCGCAAATGTGGCTTACCGGATAGCGAGACCGGTGTATAGCCATCCACGGTCTTCCTCCCATCGTCTGGCAGGCACGCCGTAGATACTCAAGATGATGTATGCCTGTGCGAGCTCAACTGATTTCCATCCTGGCCAAGAAAGCTAAATGTCAGCGATGCCTGACACGGAGGGGAGGAGGACAAGACGGCACTCACCCGTAATAAGCGCGTTGGCTGCCGCATGTTTGGCAAAATGCATTGCAATCGGATAGATTTCCGATTTCTGCTCGTAATACCGGGACGCCACCGCACATACTACAAAGACGCATCCAGTTAGAGCCATGTCCATTCACAAATGTCGTGCCACACCGTGTGACTCACCAACTGTGAACAAGAAAGGACATCGTGCAAACGTTGTCGAAGGGGTGTGCAGTACCGGGTCGAGCACAGAAACATGCACATTCAAGCGGGCGAAAAAGCTGTGAACATAATCCCGCTCAATACCCACCAAGGCGATATAATATCATAGAAAGGGAAACTTACATCTCGAACAGCTTATCCACGTCCTCCGGGGTCACTAGTCCGTGGACCAAGATATCGGGCGGGCTGTGTTGCTCGATGAGATTAGCACGGATATCGAGATCATAGGCGGGACCTAATTAGATCTCATTTAGCACAGAGCGGACAGCATGCTAATCTGATAAACACCCACCAGGCAAGAAGTATGTCTCATTCGCCACTCCCTGTTTCACTGTGTCAGGATACTGATGCGCGTGTATCAAGATACCATTATGCACGTACGACGTTATCATCATCAGTATCGTCGTCGCCCTTCGTCGAGGTCTTCTTGGTGTTATTGAGCGATAGGTCAGCGATCAAGCCAAGAGGTACTGCAGTATCTGGTAGCAGCTGCATCTTCTTCTCTTCTTCCTCGAGCTTCACCGTACCCACACTGCCCCGCTCCGTGTTCTCGCCACCTTCTTCCCCCTCTGAGTCCGATTCTTCCTCCCCATCGGTGTTCTCGCGCGTGCGAGAGTCAAGATTGAAGGCCTGAGAACCTCCCGTTCTACCGGCTGTCCTCACGCTGTCTTGAAGTCGATCCAGCCAAGTCAATATGTTTTGCTTGTTCTGATCAGATGGCGATGTGGCCATCCTATACGAGGCAATCGAAAGGGGTGTCGCGATATAGGGGTTGTGCAGCTAAGACAAATCGCACAGTCAGATATCACATTCCATGGAGATATCAATCAACTCACTTGCTTGAGTAACGACTCGATAATTGCATCCTTCTGACGGATCTGCGCAAGCAGATATTCACGTTTACTAGATTCGGAAACGATGTTAGCAACGTCATCGGAATGGTGGTCTGCTTCTACTGAGACTATGCACATGTTGACGAGAAACGTGGATGTGAGACAAAAAGGGCGGGCCCAGTACCTGACCGCCGCTTGCGCCCTACTTAAGAGGAGTAGCGCACCGCATTTCGGAGATGGTGTGCAAGCGCCGTAATGATCAGAGGGGGAAACTCACTTGGGTGTATTACGAGGTTTGCGTCCCTCGACGATACAGTGATGTCCGCTAGTT
>JAXQIY010000216.1:0-19240 GCA_037041695.1 Irpex sp. PG99-01B2
ACTGCGCCGTCACGCTTCACTTCTGCCTCCTTCACGTCGGCACTGTTGTATGCAATGCCTGCACGTAAAATAACTGTTTCATCCAACCGTACAAACTTGATTCTGCCATAAATACCCCAAATTCTCAATTGACACTGAAATGATATGCTCTACCCCTTCTAATGACGACCATTCAAGTCTCGAGTGCGGCTGACACAGTGACATGGACGGCTCAAGTACCCAGCACTCATCAGCACCTACAGAACCCAGGTAAGTGAAGCCTTGAGGCTCTTCTTGCGTTTTTTATATATCAGAGCATATCATATGGGATTGGCATCTGCTCATATTGACTCTCTCGAAGAGCGTGACCGGTGCTGAAGATGTCACACGATCACGCCCACCTCCGCACTGCGTCAATACTGCCACCTCCTGATCAGTACGACATCTATATCTACTACCATACTATATCCATTCATATATGAGAGTCGCTTATACTTTCTCTGTTGTTTATTCCTCGAGAATCTCCTTACAAGTCGTGTTCTCCCCTAGCGTGACTGTGACATAGAGCCGACTCTACATAGAGTCGACTCCACGTGGAGTCTCCCGTTTCGGTATGCCCTCGCAGTAAGACGTTTCACATGGCGCTTGTTTAGGAGAGCAGCAACGTTCAACGTTCAATGCTTGGTAAGCACTGGTCAACGGTTTGCCGCTCAATCCGGCAGATTGCATGGTTTGTGAAAAGTGTCAGGGGTACTAAGCTGACCATACAGTCCTGGGCACGCATCTTATGAGCCTTTCATCTTTTCTTTGGACGCCGATCAGGAATGAATTCCTTCTCATCCCAACGTTCGAATTCCAACATTCCATCGGCCACGGCGTATATAAGTCTGCCTACCTCCCGTCATGCCTCTACTACATTCTTCGAGAGCCCTCTGCCATCTCACAGCAGCCCTTCTTTCTGTCTCCTCTCGTGCGTTCGTCTACAATGGGTTCTCAGTTATCCGTGCTAGCCCAGATGTATCCCCCCAAACCTCGATGGGGTGTGAATGATATTCCGGACCTCACAGGCAAAGTTATGGTTGTCACAGGTGAGAAGGCTTGTCATAATGAACTCATCCAAGTATTTACCCAATGATATTTTGCAGGTGGAAACACGGGTGTCGGCAAGGAGACGACTAAGGTATTTCCCCGGGCGTCTGTGATGAAAACCTCGGCATGACTCTTGACATGTACAGGCCCTTCTGGCTAAGAATGCAAAGGTATATATTGCCAGCAGAAACAGGGAGAAAGCTCTAGCAGCAATCAAGCAGTTGAAGCAGGAAGTTGGCAAAGAGGCTCTTTTCCTGGAGCTCGATCTTGCTGACCTCAAGAGTGTGAAGGCCGCTGCCGAGGAGTTTCTTAGGTTGGTACTCATACATCAATCACTTCATTTTACTCACTCACATGTATCAATTTCAGCAAAGAGCCCAAATTACATGTGCTCTTCAACAATGCGTACGTCATAATCGCTGTCTCTAACACACAAACTTGAACGAGCTCTCACAGCGGCGTCATGGCTTGCCCAATTGAAGAGCTCACCGCGCAAGGGTATGATATGACCTTTGGTACAAACGTGATTGGTATGTGCCTCATACGAAGTTGATGGTGCGAGGAGGGCATGAATAACTATGATAGGTCACTGGTATCTCACGGAGCTGTTAATGCCCGCTCTTCTAGCTGTGGCAGAAGAAGGCAATGGTCAGAAAGCGCGAGTTATCACAACTTCCTCTTCTGCAAACTATCTGGAGACACTCCATTGGGATACTTTCCGTGATACTCCCCAACGAAAGAAGATGAGTCTTGACGCACTTTACAACCAGAGTAAACACGTGAGAATGACATCTCTCAGCACGGCCGACTGAGTTATCTGACACTACTCTCCTACTAGGGCAATGTTGTCGTTGCGCGTGAAGTTGCTCGCCGATACGGTGACAGGGGAATTGTCTCTATCTCAGTAAATCCAGGTGTGTGAAGCTTTTTATGTGTGAAGCGTTGTCAATTCACGCTACTTGTAACAGGCAACTTACAAACGGAACTTCAACGTTACCTGGTCGGAGTGAAGAAATTTATGATTGTATGTGGATTTATTTATTACTCTGCGCTCGACTCGATTGATTGATGGATGGATGGATGGATTTCATGAACCTCAGTCTCAAATCCTCTATCCTGCACCATTGGGTGCACTTACCCAGCTCTACGCTGGGACAGACCCTCACGCGGCAACTTTGAATGGAGAAGTCAGTCCTCTTTCCGGTATCAAACCGACAGGATCTAATATCTCGTTTTGTCATCAGTTTCTGATTCCCTGGGCGAGACTTGGGAAGGCGCGTAAAGAGACTGGAGACCCTGCTATCGGCAAGCGTCTCTGGGAGTGGCTGGAGGAACAGGTTCAGGGCATATGATCCGATTTTTACCGGTAGACCGTGAGTGTATGTGGTACATTCTTTTTGGCAGCATGGTGTAGCTCAATTGTATTGTCTTGTTGTTTGACGCTCTGAGGTTATTGAATGATTCTGTGTAAGCGTCCTTCTGCTTTATGTTCGCACATCTGTCACATCTATGGCAAGGATGCGCTGTCATCACCGTATTTGACGTTCCTCAAGCTTGCAAGCTCGCGATTCGTCTGATGATCTCTATCATGGATACGACCGCGACGCCCGCTCAGCCTATAGTATCGTATTTTCCAGGTATATAAGGCAGCGCGATATGCCCGTCTTTCAATAAGCCTCGCGACGACACTCCCATTCATGGATTCCATTGCTCTCACGGCTTGCATAGGAGCCTGCATTGCTATTGCTGTTACTGTACGCCCTGTATTCCTCGTCCCTCACGAGCTCCGCCATTTGCCTAGGGTACCTGTGTTGCCCCTGCTATGGAGCTATCTAAGGGGTGAACCTGAGGATCAACGATTGCGGAGGCTCATCCTCCCTTTCGTTGATGATAAGGGCGAAGAAGTCGTTCTCGTATGGGCGTTAGGGAGATGGATGGTACATATTCTTGATTACAAGGTTTGACACAAATGGCTTTGTGGCTTCCATGGTGCTGACACATTGAACCAGGTTGGACGTGATGTCTTCGCGAATATCGATCGTTTCCCTAAGGAGGACCCGCCTGACGACCTCCTCTTATGGCGACTAATCGGGAGAAATAATATTCTCCTCTCCAACGGTGAACAGTGGAGAAGACACTCTAAAGTTATACGCAACGCCATAAACCAATCCATCCCTGTATCCCAATTCGCTTCCTTGTCGCGCCGTTTGTTCTCTGTTATGGGGGGTGGTCGATCGATCCAACGCTTCGACGATCTCGCACAGCGTTTCGCTCTCGATGCGGTAGGAACAACAGCATTCGGTCACGACTTCGATGCAATTGCTCACGACAGCCCATTCGTCACAAACTACAACACCATCATGCACGCCATCGCCAACCCAGTCTACTTAATTATGCCTTTCTTAGAGCGCGTTCTCCCTCGACGCGCTTTAAAGCACAGAATGGACTCTTTGGCAGAAAGGTTCCAGGAAATATTGGTAGAGAAAAAGGAGACTCCCGGAGTGGACATGTTGACAAACATGCTGCAGGATGTACACCTCACGGATCGAGAGCTCCGGGATAACATGCTTCTACTATTCATCGCAGGACATGTACGATGAGCATTCCCTTATTGAATTTTCTGGGCTATGAGAATACTAACAACGCCGCCCATAGGATACCTCCGCAGGTGGGATAGCTACTCTCATGTACTTCCTAGCGAAGTATCCTGACCTCCAAGCGCGAGCACGCGAGGAAGTTACACGGATCTTAGGCGCTACCGGCAGCCCCACCTTGGAAACTGTGCAGCGAATGCATTTCTTAATGGCATGCGTTCGAGAGGCCCTGCGTATCAACACGCCTATAGCGTATGTTGTTCCACGTGTGTCGTCAATGCCCGTACAACTCGGGCGATATACCGTACCTTCGAACACTTCCATTGTGCTCAACATCTATGCTGTACATCACAGCCAGCAAAACTGGTCCTCTCCTTTCGTCTTCGATCCACAGCGGTTCCTCGATGGCGGCGATGGCGGCACGGAATGGATTCCTTTCGGTTTAGGGCCGAGACAGTGCCCAGCCAAGGCATTCGCTCTGCACGAGCAGATGATTCTCACTGCTATGCTTCTTCGCGAGTACAAGTTATATCTTCCCTCTTCTTCTGTGCATGCCAATAGCGTGCAGAACGCGTTTTCGCCTTTCGCGTTGTGTCTTCCCCAGAAACTCGAGCTGATTTGTGTTCGCATCCAACCAGCCTAAACCGTAGTACCACGGTCGGATATGGAGTAGTCACTGTAGTACTTCATACATACTGATGCCAGCTTGTGTAAACTAGTTTGTTCATTAGACCGGAGTAGAAAACTTAGGACTAACAAGTTTGCAATCCGTGAACGCATCTCGCTCTAAGTTGGATTTGAAAGCTTGCATGTTTCACTGTGCGTTTTGAACATAGCAAGAGTATATATACACCAGGTCTCGTCTTTAAGTTCAAGTCAAAATCGTTGAAGTAGTCTACTAATCGAAAGAAAGTCGCCTATGCTCAAATTGACTGGTACGATAAAAGCGGACCCAGACTTTGTCAACGTGAATGTCAACGCAGGTGGCTCAATGTCGTTGCTCGCAAATTCCCAAACATGCCAGCAAAGATGTCATAATAATGAAGGGAAAAATGGGAAGTAGCACGAACCATGACACTTTATGATGACGAGTGAATGAGAACAACGAAAAAGAGGTGAAACTAACGAATTCTGCGAAAATTAATGTATAGGTCCGCAGGGAGATTCAAGGCGAAGGTCGAAAATCCATTCTTCAGCCCGTTGCGATGTAAAGAGTTTTCGGGTAAACTCCATTCGTATCGCAGCAAGAGCATCGAGAGCAAGGTTCTCTGCTCGTACATCGAAAAGTTCATTGCAGGGCAGCGGCGAGATCCTGTACTGAATGGAATCCACGACTGGTCGAGAACAATTGGTCGAGCTTGCTCATCGAATTTCTCAAGCCACCTCTCGGGACGGAACTCGCGAGAGGTTGACCCAAAGATTCCCGTGTCGTGGAGCACGGCATACAAATTCAATGTGATAGGGATATTCCGAGGGATGCGGTAGGGACCAAGGGCGACAGGTGACTGTGAGATTCGAGGGATCGTCAACACCGATGGCCCGTTGAGTCTCATAGACTCTCGAATGCAGGCATTGAGGTACTTCATGCTTTGGAACTGCGCGAGGGATATAGACGAGAGCTGTACAGCGTCGTCGATGTCCATGTCGGAGGGTGAGAGGACAGATAGCACCTCTGCTCTGGCCCTTGCCTGACAGTGCGAGTGAGTCGCAAGATAGTATACAACGCTAGAGATCGCTCCTGCTGTAGTGTCCTGTGAACGGGTTTCAGTACACAATGTAGATAGCACCAGGCGCAAAAATATCAGGAGACTAACATGGCCCGCCATGAACATAGTGACTGCGTTGTCCAAGTACTCGATGTCGGACATAGCTGGTTGTAGGTCGAGCATCAGGGTAAGGAAGTCTCTGCCCTGAGGTTCACTCCGCCTGCGTACCAGCAGTTCTCCGAACTGAGCGCGTAAATGTTGGACTCGCGCATGAAGTTGCGCACGAGGAAACCAGCGCTCCAGGACGGGAAACGCAACATAAAGAGGCCGCGATATGTCGTGCATAATGTCTCGATATTGGTTTACAAGCGTGTTGTTGGGGTTCTCCAACGCTGCAAAATCGTGACCGAGTACGGAATGCCCAACAACGTCCAGCGCAAACCTATGGGCGATGTTGCTCCAACAATGCTTTCCTCCATTGCCAAGGACCACGAACAACTTGTGAGTCAGGGTAATGAAAGTGTCCACGGGTATATTCCGATGTAGAACTTCTCTGACGGCTTGCGCATGGTTGGCCCAAGCGTCACCGTCAGCAAAGAAGATATTGTTGACTCCGGTGAACTTCCAGAACATCATCTCCTCGCGTGGCAGCTGTTTGAGGATCGATTTGGTGTCCATAAGTTCTTTGCCGATCTGGGTGCCAAAGTTGTCTCAGCAGATGCGCCGTAAAGCGCAGTATCAACACTTACTTTGTGATCTAATACATGAACGTACCACTCGCCCAGTGCCCAGAGGACAACCAAGGGAGCACCATGCTTCTTTGCTGTAGGCAGAATCAGGTGCTCAGTACGCTGAGCTTCAGTCTCCCCCGACAGAAAGCTGAGCAACGTGGGGACGAGAGGCACCCGAGGCAGATGTTGAAGCTCCGAAGGACAATAAAAGACCCAGTAAAAAATTACTCCAGCAGCCACAACGAGTGTCGCTAGCACCGGTTGCGCTACTATCGTAAACAGCAGATGTAAGGTCATTGGTAGACAGGCAGCTGCAGAAGGAGAGGCGAGGTGGTGCTTGAGAACTAGTAATGGGAACCTGACCAATACCTATCTCAGGTATATGCGTATCAGACATGATTTATTGGATAGATTCTCAAGTCGAGGCGATGCAGAAGTTTCTTGACGCGGATACGTTGAACGTAGAAACACTGGAGTCCAATCGAGCTTTCAGCACTTCAGCGGCTCGCTGGTGCCCTTTGAATGAGACTCCCCCCGGACACCGCCCGCGATGATGTCAGATCTCAATTGCAATCAATCACCCTGACCCAGGAAACTGGGATCCGGACTCCGGAGGTTAGTGTACGTATCTCACGGTTGTTTCGTTGCATTCGACATTAATCCTCTTGATAACTGAAGTACTTGCAAACGCAGCACTGACAGTTAGATGCGCTGTTGGTATGAAGTGACTCAAACCTGTTCGCAGCGCTACAAACTTGTATGAATACCGGCGCATGAGCTGCAGCTTCCCACTCAGGCTGTCAGAGCAGCATACTATTACGGTCACCCATGGCTCCAATCCCAAATCCTCGCTTGTTATTCACACAAATTCCAAATGGACTCCCCAACGCCACAGATGTATTCACCTACGACGATACCACTACTATCGATCTTGAAACCGACCTGCACGGGGGCTTACTTGTTAAGATACTCTGTGTCAGCTTGGATCCCTACATGCGCAACCGCATGCGTCCAGCCGATTTGGAGGGAGACATGCCAGCATTCCAACTAGGTGAAGTGTACGTAGCTTAGCTGTTCTCACAATGATCTTGTTAGTAACCCCCTTGATGATAGTGTCACCGGGTTTGGCGTAGGAGTGGTCTTGCGCTCAGCGTCCCCCGGTTTCGAAGTAGGCACACATGTCGGCGGTTTCATGCGTGAGCTGTTCAATAAAGTTATTCAATGGTGCCATACTGATACGGCGCGCTAGCCTATCAACATTTTGCTATTTTCAGTGACGCGAATAGCAGCGCGGTCGCTATGCCTGCCCTCGGCCTTTACACACTTCGAAACCCTTACAACCTACCTTGGCGTTTCTTTGTTGGCAACTTAGGAATGACTGGACAGACAGCGTACTATGCACTCAAGGATGTATCTAATGCGAAGCCTGTGAGTAACGACATCCTCAAACTTAGTGCCTGGTGTTCATTCATAGCCCAGGGGGAAACAATCTTCATATCAGCAGCTGCGGGAGCTGTAGGCCTGTAGGTGCACTCAGAACTCAATAGAATTATGCTTGATATACTGATCCTACTTGACCGTCAGGCTTCTAGTCCAGCTCGCACGCTCCAAAGGGATGAGAGTTATCGCCTCCTGTGGTAGTGACGAGAAGGTTGAGCTATTACGAAGCCTGGGTGCCGCCCATGTGATCAATCGCAAGACGGATGATATCTGCGCAGAACTTCGCAAGGTCGGCCCGATTGACGTCTATATCGATCATGTCGGCGGCCAGGCGTTGGAAGCTGCAATTGAGAATGCTGCCATGAACGCTCGGATAGTCATTTGCGGAGCCATCAGTACCTACAATGGTGCGATGGAGAGCTCACACGGCGTCAGGGTAGGTACAGTCATCGCATCGGGAGAGTATCTACTGAACGCCGGACTAAAATGCCAACAGAACCTTTGGCTGGTGAACCGCTATCGTATCCAGTGCGTGTTCCATTCCATGCAACTTACATAAGATGCTGATAGGATTGATTAGTATCCGTGCACTAGTTGTCATCGACTGGCATGATAAATACCTGGAAGAATTCTGGAGTGTTATGCCCGCTCAGATAGCTTCTGGGAACATCAAGTGTGTTGAGCATGTGTGTCATGGACTGGAGCAAGCTGGGCGCGGGTTTGTTGACATGATGGAGGGAAAAAACGTGGGTAAGACCGTGGTCGTGTTGTCTGAGGAATGAATACTTGGTACTGCTCGTATCGGAAGTGTCCCAACATCTTGTTACTACATAGAACGTGAGAGGTCTATAGACCGTGTACTCGCCACTACCATCACATTCCCGATGCTCCAAGCCTCCGTAATATCCTCAACTCAGTGTCCAATGCCCTACATCCCCACAATTCCCTCGGTTTTGTTATCGCTAGAGCGCCTTTCGATCAAGAGCCAAGGACCGGGGAATCCCTGTCTGATTCGGCTTCTATAGATAACTACCCAGACATTCCGCCACTCTTCCGGATGTCGTGCGGAACTTGTATCTACCTCTGAGGAATCGTCAACTTGAAATGCATCTTCTCAGCGAACGTTTTTGGTTGTGTGAGCGGTGTGCTGGAGCCTTGTATGCAGTTATGGTCGCTGATGCGGCGGCAATCCGTCCGATCCCCGTCTACTACCATCGTGATATCAACTCACCAGTAACTTACTCGCGTACTAGTGCTACTAGTGATAAAACGACTTGGGTGGATTCTGGAACCTTATACGACTTGATCACTCCGGGATTGAGCCTGAATGAGAGATACCCGGACCTCCACGGGTACATTTTTAACTGATATAGCGTGTAATTCGCGCTGGCCCGGGTTCTACCGGCCTCCTCGGAGTCCAATTCAACTGCTCTATTCTAGCCTTGATTACCCCGATAACACTTATTCTCTGGGTCACGGTTATCCAAGATTCTATATCATGGTCTAGCACTCTACAACGCGCCCGCCGACGACCCAACTCCTTCCATGAGACTAATCGCCTTCAAAGCTAGCGCTGTGCTCAGCCCAATATTCCCGAGACCCAACCCTGTAGAGCCATACTTGTATAAGATTCCAGGCCCCCAAGATCCGTCTTCTCCCTGCATACGCAAAAGCTTCCGTGTGTCTACCTCGTTGCGTAAACCCAACACGGCACAAGCCGCGATGCGCATGGAGAGCGCCAGAGAATCCCCTGGTGCCCCCATCTGCTCCTGCAAGCGGTCCTTGAGAAGCGGTCCGAACGTTTCATGCAGATTCTCATCATCAGTAATGTTGAGGAGGCGGCTGAGAAAGTAAAGAAACGCTTCTGCCGTTGCATAATACCGAGTGCCGTCCAGATACGCACGGTGCCTTAAAACATCAAGCACCCATGCCTGTGTGGCCAGGAGCTCTTCGGCGCGGCCTTGGGCATGAAACAAGCTCAAGACGTTGACACAGACGACCGGATCAGTCCTTCGTCGCTTATGATCGAAGTATGTCTATATATACCGAGGATCATTGAATAAAATGTTATCGACAGATAGCGGAGACGAGGAAGACACCTACCTGGATGATTCCATCTTCATCACGATACTGGAGCATTTCATTCATGACTGCGTTGACAACTTTGCAGTCATGCTCGATGATAGTGAGAGCCAGAGAAGTTGTGTCAAAATCGAAAGGGAACTCCCGTGTCGTCAACTTAGGTTGTTCTAAATAGGGTTGATCAGGGCCGAGTGAGTTTATGCTACGTTGCGTGCTGATACATACAAACCTCTAAAGAAATTCCATTTTCCAACTTGCATATTCCCAAACAGGTTGACGAGGTGCCTGAAAGATAGAAATCATATGAGTTGAGTCCTACGTGGTGGTACTAGGAGGGCTCAGATAATGACTCACTGTTTTCTTGTTTCCTCGAGAATCAATAGCTGAGCGAAATTCTCCTTCACAACTACGCCTGTCTCCGTGATGGAATCCAGTCTACCAGCGTGTGCATCTAGGTACCGTTGTCCACGTTGAATGGGATCGCAGACAAGGTTCTGCAACATCGCGCGGACATTGCTCTTGTCGAACACGATGCCGTGCATCCCCAGAGAGCGGGCTGATAGTACATTCTCCGCTTTGTCGTCCACAAAAACCATCAAAGATGGGTCGCCTCCAATGGTTCCAATGACATGCTTATAGAATCCCAGGGCGGGCTTTCGCATGCCTGCAGCAGCAGACGTAAAGACCCGGTCGAAAACCGACCAATCGGCCTCCTTCGCTCGCAGGACCTCGAAGTCCGGTGCAGATATATTTGACATGGCGAAAACGCGCAGGTTTCCGCCCGCATCGGCTTTCAGTTTCCGTATGAACGAAATGAAGCCATCATCTGGCTGGAGCGAGTCTCGTGCGTACTGGAAGGCGAGGGTGATGCTCTCCACGTCGAGGGCGAATTCTTGAGCCACGAGACGATAGCAGTCCGGTTGCGAGAGTTGCCCACACTCAAAACGACCCCAGATGGAGGAAGTTGTAAGAGTACGGAGAGTTTCTGGGGGTATGTTCGTCGGTGTTTGGGGAGACCAAGAGAATAGCACATCTCCAATGTCGAAAATAAGCGTGTTACAGCGCGGAGAAACAGGAGGGCTCATGGTGGCAAATGGTGACTGGCTTGGTGTCTCGTAAGTAGTTGGGTTGCTATTAAGTATTTCTTCGCTTGAAATCATTCACAGAGCCTAGTTCGGGTTATAAATTGAAGCAGTATGCTTTGGGAGTGACCACGCACGCTGGTACTGCCGGACACACTAGGACTGCACATCTCGTAGTAGATAGATTACCCTGCACCGTGACATGCCAAGCGCACTGTGGCGTGCATGCCTTTCTCGTAAGATTTGTTGCCGCCTTGAATTTCTGCGATTCGATCTCTTCATTAATGCTTCAGTACCTAACTAGAGGCAGCAGTCGATGGAATACGACTCAGCTTTGATTGTAAGTATTGTTAAATTTGGGTGGATAGTTGTTGACGATGATGTACCTTCGGGGTACCTAGAGAGAATGCCATCATGAATCACTAGTGTACCAGCGCAATCATTTGTATTGACGGCGTGAAGATGACCCCTTACTAAGCATCACTGTGAGTCGCACGCAGACGCGCTGCCACCGAGATGCGTCGCTGATGTGAGACGTAAGATGGGATGCAAGGGAAGTGACTGGGGAACGAGATTGAGGTACTGAGGCCGTGTTCATGTCAAGAACCAGATGTTGGATGGGTCACCAACATCGCCCTGGTTCTATCGTGTATCTTGTACGTATCAGTAATTTTCTCGGGAACTGATGACCGCGGGCGAGCGGAGCGGAGCAGTGAATGGTGTGGAGTAATGGAAGTAGTCAAGTAGAAACTGCAACCGGTGGCCACCGGCCTTGATCGGATTTGAATCGACTTCCAAACTTTCAAAGGCGGTAACTGCAGCAAACATGTTATGCGCACGGAGGCTGTATATCTCGAGTACATTTGAATCACTTCGTGTCGTATCTGGGCGGCCAATGATACCAATCAGTATCATAAGTTTCGTCTCTCGTAAAATGAATAAGCGTATACCTCTACCTAGTAGATAAGAGTTGTTGCTAGTAATGAAGGCGTTGATGAGCTTAGGTGTGGGTCATTCAGAGAGGCTATGGTGTGCCTGATAAGGTAGATTACTGCGATGAGCATAATGCGATAATGCGATAAGGCGTGCAACTCTGAAGCTGACAGATTATCAAGTGAGAGTTATTGGAGCCTTTCCTAAGGCATTCCACGTTCAACCCGCTGAATGCGAAGTGGCATTCTTACTCCCTCTTTCTCCCTACCCCTAACTTTGGGCTTCACGGTGTTTCCCCCAAGGTGATAGAAGTCAATTTCGGATCCTTCTTCCGACGGGGAGAAATGAAAATGGCGTATGAGAACAGATGCAACAATCTGCGAGAATGGTCAGTGACACAGTCTCGAAGTCATATGAAGACTAGCCTTGAATTCCGCCAGAGCTACGCCACAGTTGTCATTCTAGTCAGTATCCCGACGTTAACCGCTGAGAGTGTTGACTCACCAAATGCTCGTCCAATGCACATCTTTGCGCTAGTATAACGACAGGCTGGTAAGTCATAGTTGTGTATAAATATATTGAGAGAAATCTGTACCCGTCGCCAAATGTTAGTACACCGCCGAGGCCGGGTCCTCGTTCTGCTGTACCCGCTTCGAACCATCTCTCAGGTCGGAATTCGTGCGCGTCCTCGCCCCATATCAGAGGGTCACTGTTGATACCGTCTCGAACCGGAATAGCAATTGTTTGTCCAGGATGAACTCTGATCTGGTCCCCGTTGCTGCCGAGTATAGGAGTCTTGAGGGGGATAACGTCCTCGACAGTCGCCTGGAAAAATATGGCATAAGTAATCCTGTTACAGAATTGAAACGAGTTCCGTATTGACCATTCTAGATATATCCATGAGAACCGCCTTGCATCTCAATGTCTCCATTGTGACAGCATCGAGATACTTGAGACGTTCTTTCCCAGAAGCCGTCAGGTCGATAAATGACGGAGGAGCACCATGCTGAACCTCGAAATCGAGAAGTTCTTGGCGAAGTGTTTGTTGAATTCGAGGTTGGATAGACATTTCGTACAGAAACTCCTATGTAAGATGTATTTAATGTAAGATAGCGGGATTGTGTACACGAGGCACTCACTCCCATGACGTTAGCCACGGTTTCCGAGCCCGCAAATAATAAGCCGATGATCTACTCGTGATTAGTTGTCAAGATTATACGTGTTCCCTACATTGCCTGGGATTGCTCACCTCTGCTACGGCATCCTCCTTAGTTATCTTGGCCCCGGCCCTGCTCTGCTGACCTGATGTGAAATTCAGGAGTTTGTATAGACTATGCAGCAACAAGTACTTACTAAGAACTTCTAACACTCTGGCATCCATCCCACCGACATCTTTATTGCGACTGCCTATGTCCCACACCTCCTGTGCGATTTTCCCAAGCTCGGTTCGTAACATGGTCGCCCATCTCTTCATGGGATTGGGTATGGCGAGAAGTTGAGGGCACATGCCAATGACAATTGTAGCAACACGATTCGCGATCGTATCCTCATCGGATGGTCCATCAGAGATATTCTTGAGAAGGGCTTTCACAGAATTTGGGCCATCAGATCCGGTTACACTATGCGCAAACATGGTCATCGAAATTGCGTCCAAGCTAGCCATTCGAGTATAAGAAACTATCATGACTGGTATTCCAATTACTCACGAATATCCGTGAAGAGCCTCTGAAATGTCGATGACAGCGGACTTGGCAGGACCGAGGTGATCAATCCATTCAGCTTGCAGCTAAAAAAAAAAGTATCGATCAAAAACCCCTCTGCTAGCAGACTAGGAGCGTCGAACTTACTCGGTAAGCCAGGTCAAATAGAACTGGGGAAACTTGTTTGACAGACTGTGAACTAATACGTGTCGATACATGACATCATGGAACCAGTAGTGAGCTTACTTGAACGCGGGGTTGAGCCGACGCCGACGCTCAGCGTGATTATGGCCTGAGTGAAGAATAAGCAAAGCGGCAGGTAGATGTTCGACGCTCAATTCACCTTCTGAACATAGCACGCTCTCTCCAAACTAAGGATAATGTTTAGTTCGTGAGTAGCAGTTACTTTCTCTCGGTAGCAGACTCACCCAGAGCGTCAGAATACATCTGTCAATATCTGGCCTCCAATAAATCGCCGTATTGGTCAAGACATGCTCAGCACCCTTAGGGTCACCAAGAATCAAGACAGGTTCCTTTTCAGTGGGGGCTATTTGTCAGTCGCAGCGAAAGAGGTGTACTGACAATAAGCCCACCATTAGAGGTTCATGAATGACGTATGTTGGACCATATGCTTTCCTCCAGGCTCGCCATAGTGTCCCTACAGGAGCCTTCTTCAACTCAAATATGTCTCCCCAGAGCCGGCTAACGGTAGGAGGCCCAGGAAGACCAGACAATTGTTGAATACGAACGGCACGTTTGTAGAGCCTGAACACAATCCAGACTAGAGGGACGAGCACTACGAGTTTAGACAAGGCCATAGTGCACAAGGATGAGAGCTGAGTGAGAGTTTGTCGTTGGTTTGCCAGGTAGTGGGGGATACTGATGGACCATAGCTGGTGGTGGTAGGGTACTCTTACCTAACCAGCGCGCCAGTACTGCCAGGGCGTTGGAAACGCCTGCATTGCTTCTTCCGGTCAGAGGTTTCGGGGTCCTTATAGTAAAGCGCTCATAGAAATCAGTATAGACTATAGGCTCCGCGAATTCACCTTAAGGCGCCACCGTCAGTGGTCATCTCGGATACTACTTTTGACTGGTCAGACGCATCTTCTGTAACAGAGAAGCAAGCACGACCCATACATGCGGCGGCGATGGGTCGGAATCCCCCAGGAAAGCGATATGACCGGCGTATTGGTTCTCACAACTCTTGTCTAGGCAACTGCGGCGGCCTCTATAGCACTGGCAGAAGTAAGCCATTTCCTTTCGCACGGCCCTAACAAGGAAGTCCATATGCATCACCATGACCAGTGCTGTATACTTAGCTTGCGGCGAGGATCGTTTATATCAAGTACTCGGATTCACACCATCGGTGTCCCTCCATTTGTCCTGTCGCGTTCTCCGTGATGTATCGCCCTATGTCAACCCCGCATCTGTCAAATGTTGCTAGTTCCCAGTAGGGCGGTTTCACTTCTTCTCACTCGCATCCATACCACGGCGCCTGACAATTGTCTGGGATGGCCATCGATCATGAACCCATCTCAATTTCTCAAAGTTTGATGTTTGACGTGCACAATCATGGCGTTCAAGCTTGGATAATGTAGTTTCCGCAAACGTTTCTTCCTGCCTACTGGCGCGCCAGAGTACGAAAAGAGACAAGAGACCCAGCGACACGCACAATCGCGAAGGTTTTGTAGTTGCCGCGTTCATGAATTCTGAATCAAGTTATACAATTGATAGATAGGGGTAGAGATGCTAGTCGATATTAAAGTTCGCTGAAGCGTCCGCGTTGCCACCACACACTTTACGGCCTGGGCCAGGCTCAGGCTCAGGCTCAGGCTCAGGCTATCAACGTTCTACATATGGCTCGTCGACTCAGGCGAATGAGAACCACTGTTACAGCTATCCTTTGAAGTTCCCGGAATCCCGATGTGTCTTTTTCGCGCTCTTCTGCGCGCCCGAACGGCCGCTGGCAAGTAGAAAGGATCCGAATAGCTTCAAGTTGGCTCTGACGTATGATTGTAGTTACTTCAGCATGTAGTTCGAGTCGTCCTAAGTTCCCATGCATGATGTGGCCAATCCTCAAAGTCACCGTAATCTACCCGTTCGCCCGTTTCATGATCAGTGCGCGCCTCCGAGTCGCGACCCTGAGGTCTGAAGATCTGACATCTGAGTTACTACTGACCCAATTAGGGAATAATTCCTACACCGCACTATGTTCGTCCCCGCGACCACCGTAGGTTCTTCTCAGGAGGTCATTCAGTTCCTGACTGATGCACTCATTCACTGTGCGTTCAATCTCCGCTGTTCATCAACGTTCATCGATCTTAGTGTTTCACTGACAAATTGTCGCTGTTCTCAGGGCGGCGTTCTATTCATCGTGAGTTCGTTGATCACGACACACTACACCGCCGTGTGAAGCGCCATAACGAAGCAGTTTCTGGTATTCACGTTGCATGCGAAACTGAGTCTTGACGATTCAGAATCATGATGTCTATACGAAGGTCAATATAAGGAGCGCGGCTGGTAGAACCCCCCTGCTCTAGGCGTTCTTATCTCTCTTCGTCAGTAAATCTCGATCATGGCAACTTTTCGTATCGATGAGGCGTACTTGATAGGTGGCTGGTGCTCTGCCGCTTTGTGGGGTAAGCAAACCTCGGTCGTTTATCTACTGTATTACATATTGAGGCCCTGTTCAAAGGGATGTTCACATTGCTCCTGGTTGTCGCTACCGTGCAACTCGTGAACTTGAATGCCCAGGGCAAGATGAATAGATCCAAATGGATAACGACTACCGCTATGATAAGTCTGTCAGTGTTTCCTTCCTTCATTATTTCAGGATGACCTATTTTGACGTATTGGTAGATATGGCCTCTCGACGGCTCACGCATCTCTTGAACTACGCCGGCTTGTAGTGGGATTGATTCAAATACAAGGGCCCGACACAATTCCTTACTTTGCCGACATAGGGCAGAATCTTAACCGAGGGAAGGATCTTCTATATATCACAAGTGTAAGGATTTGAATATTGTAATGCTATGCCTACTTTCTAACTGTATCATAGATGATCATTGCGGACGCAGTCGTCGTCTGGCGTTGCTATGTCGTTTGGCAGTCAAATAAATATGTCATTGCACTCCCCGTATTGCTGCTGCTAGGAACAATTAGTTCGTCGTCTCAGGCCTCTTCTAATTTGGATGGACATTGACTATGCTCGACACAGCGGCGGGATACGGTGCGATCTCGCAGTATTTTCTGACCAGTCCCAACCCGGAGGAGGCTGCTGATTTCGGTACCGCCATGTTTGCCGTATCTCTGACGACCAATGTCACCACAACGGTATTTACAGTGGGACGAATTTGGTGAGTCTATATGCTTATGTGACAATATGAGTCACTGCTTACTTCTTATTGTTGCAATCTAGGTGGCAGTCCCGTACGATCACTCGTAACCTTGGCAGAGCATATCAGTCGACTTATCGCACTCTGCTCCTTGTTCTCATCGAATCCGGAGTTGTTATTGCGGTGGCGAAGCTGCTCGAGTTCATTCTTTTCCAACTAGCACCGGGGGACGGTCTCGAGGGGTTCAATGCTCTTTACATTGTTTTCGATATGATCCCTCAAATCAACGTAAGCAGATTATTGGACTTGCTCTGCTCTCTCAATGATGTCTCTTCTCATAGGGTATCATGCCAACTCTCATCATCATCACCGTCAATGCGGGCAAGACAATCACTGACGCACAACATCTTGCCACCATGAGTACCTTCAAGGCGACTGGTGTCTCGGTGCACTCGTCAACGATGGTATTTTCCGGTGCGAGCAGTGGTAGCAGACACCAGCAGACTTCCTCAGATGGGCAAAACGTATTCGTAGGCTACAAAGAAGACGGGTATGAGTACTCCCATGGAATACCTCTTGCCACCATGGAGAGCAAGGTCACAGGTGACGGGACGACGAGAGTATAAAGGCACCAGTAGTTGATATTATCTTACAGACCGAGATGTTCTGCCCCATCCTTTTCTCCCTGTGATCACGAGGCACCCGTGGGGTAACGAATATTATTACAACGTTGACCGTCATTAGCCTGAGGGTACTCACCGGTTGTTAAAGTACTATGAATGAAATGTCCAAATAACTTCATCGCAAAGCATTAAACTTCTACACTGCTATAATTGGGAGATGTGCCTTTGCAATACGCCCAGTACTCAAGTGGTGGGGCTATCGGTCAACTCATTTTCAGGCAATGACTTCTGTTATCCAGCAAGGATCCACTCACCATCTCGGACCCGTGGTAGACATACGTGACAACTCGTGTAAATTTTGTTTTAATAATCCGCCAAAAGTTCATGCTATCCAGTCGGAACGTTGGAGTGAGAGGCGTTGATGCATTTCAACTTACAGTCACCCAGCCTTATCGAGTTTGATGAGTCCGTAGAAGTAGATAACTACTACTACTACTGCCATCATGGTGCATGCTTACTTGTCTTGGTCTTCACCGTTAGAGGTCTTGCGGCTCTTGCCATGCCTTATCGTAGGTGCGATCTCGCGGTGTAATGCGGCCAAGCCACTGCCAGCACTGGCAAGAGCCGGCGCACCCGGCCTCGTAAGTACCCTTTCGGCATCACCGCTTCGGGGTCGGGTATATGTAGGTCGGCGGGTCGGTATTCACCAACATCGACCCGTCAGATCATATGCTGCGAAAACCTGTGGGTGGCAATATTATGAACCATTCGTCACTTCGGCATTCTGCATTCAACAATTCTTTCAGTGTTCCCTGTTTCGGAATGCTTAACTGCCTAAGTAGGCTATCGGCAACCGCTTGCCTTGGCGTTTGATCTTCACGGTCACGTTTTCTGCTCAACTCGGACGCCACCGTGGTGACCGCGCGGCCGCAAGTTCGCCGTCGAGAGATGTCGCTTAGCAAGATGCCACTGGGCGAATCTACGAATGTATATCGTGCCTCAATATATATGGCGCGAGTATCATCTCTGCTCTCCAAGTTTGCTCTCCGAACCTGCTTGCTCTGGCTGCGCAAGCTTTAGCAGATGCCGCTCCTTGGTCGCAAACGTGGACGTCTGCATCCGTCTTCCAAGATGTCTCGCACAAAGAGTAATCACGCTCAAGATGGACCATTCGGTTCTCATACAGACACGCGACCTAGTCATGTTCGGTCACCAACAGAGGACGAATGGCAGAGAATGCCCCAAGGTAAAGCCTTCGTAGTGGGTAGCACCCACTTTCGCAAGGGTGATGAGTGAGTAATCCATAACTAAAGATATATGTTCCTAGCGCGACTTACCTGTCGTGCTTATAGCGTTACTTTACACGACCCAGAGAATGACCAGGATAACCGTTGGCTGGCCAAGGTTAAGAGTATCCGTATGAGGCANCGTATGAGGCACACCACTCGCGACAACGAGGTGTGGGTTCTCGTGCAGTGGTACTACTCTGCAAAAGATTTGGAGGATATACCTCTCAAAGACTTGTAAGTCCTTTCTCGAGACTTGGGCCCACCGTGCTGACATTCGAGCTAACAGTGATCTAGCCGGGATGTCAACTTACGAAAGGATGATGTCGGACAGAACAGAGCTTCTCAACGCCGAGTGCTTTGAAGGTGAGTTTCTTGTAGTGCATCTCCCTCGCTGTCTTACGTGTTCCAGATGTTACTTTAGTACATGAGTATCGGGAAGAGGACCCTGACAGCCTCATGATTCCACCGAATACCTTTTTCCAAAGGTTTCAAGTGGACACAGGGTCTGGCATCGTCTCACCGGCATATAGGCCGTGGATGTGCACCTGTGGGTTGCCATACCACCCGTATGTACCAGGACTGCAGATGCAGGAAGCTAGGCAAGCCCTGGCGCAGTTTTACCGTGAGAATGCATTTTATAGTCGGATTCCTTCACGG
>JAXQIY010000217.1:0-17145 GCA_037041695.1 Irpex sp. PG99-01B2
AACCTCTCCTTGACACCACGGATGGCAGGCTTGGGAGCAGGGCCCTTGGGGAGCCTCGAGTAGAAGCCGACGAGGGGAGCAAGGCCTTCACCCTGACCGCTGGTCTGTCGTGTAAAAATGAGTACGACGTGGTGCGCTTGAGCAGACATAAAGAGAGCGTACGAGGATTGAAGGAGAAGCAATTTTGGGTGGCACTAGGCCGCCAAGGCTGCGTCGAATGAGTGTGGGTTGCATGGCCGTCGTCGTCGAAGTTCAAGGTGAGGAGACTTGCGCGCGAGGCCGACAGTTCCCGACCGGCGTCTATATCCGGATTAGGCAGTAAAGCTATTCTACGCCTTTCTCCACTCGACGGTCACCACGACACTGAGCAGACATCCAATCTTCACATGAAACGTGTCGTTTTCTACGATGGCTCAATAACTCGAGATGCAAGACTTTGTGTGTAGGGTATCTGCGCATACATTGCGATATAACCCGTGGCATCACAAGTTCTTCCACACACGGTTGGCTGAAGTTAGATGTTACTCTGTACATGCGTAGTCTGTTGCCATTGTCTCTTTGATTGTGACTAGATGGAAAGATAGATCGGGAACAGTCTTCGAATCAGTGAGTAACTCTTGCTCTCACATAGCTTGTCTTTGCTGACGGCGAGTCTAGCTTCTTATTTATACTACGGTCAATTGTGCTAGTAGGCTTGCTACCATGACAATGCTAAACCTCTGTATACGAACCGCTGTTGCTGCATGGTACTTGCTTCTGAAGTCGTGAAGAAAAGTTACACTGGCCGCGAACAAGAATTTGCCCTTGCGCCTCTACTAAGACCATCGATACTAGCCGCACGGTCTCTCTGTACAAACTTTGTAGGTCCAATATGGCTGCTTATGCCGTGCTGATTCATTCTGATGCGCTTCTTGATACAGTCTACTTCTTGCGCACGATTCTATCTCATACAATGGCAGTCATAACGAGCTACCTGTACGTGGTCGCGGTCCGGATGGCCAAAATGACCACTTTCCGCTTATTTTGTCAATTTTATCCAAGTCAACAACTTATTGAGAATGCAGATCGTCACCTGAGCCGAGTGCCTTGTCGTCCGTACGCTAGTTCGAGTTTTCTAGCTTACACCTTAACTCCCGGAGAAGACCGATCTCTTCTCCACAGCTAACAGAGGCGGCTACGTACGGTGCGTAAGTAATCTACGCTACAATCATTTTCAAGTTTTTACTGGTCATTTCTCCAGGTTTGATCTCAACAACCCAAACGATCGTCCACCGACTGTCATTCATAACCCTGTATAGCGAGGGATTGCTGAGTTAATTGAGGTTTGGTGGGATAATACATGAGTGTTGATACTCTAATATCCAGCTCTACGAACGAGCACCCACCATGCTCCCGGTAACATGACGCCCTCGGCCCCGCAAGACCTTATCTCACCCATACCTGGACCCGCTTTGCTCACGCAAGGCCTCGGGATCTCGCTCCTCAAGTCCATCTCGGCGTGAATGTGGCTGTATCCCGGGCACTCTCGCTCAGATAGACTTTGTCACTGTTCTCAGCCCTTGGAGTACACTATAATCGGTTGCACAATGGGCTGTGAAGGTACGTCATCACCAATATCTCGATAACCTGCAATATCTGAACTATAGAAAGTCAGAGTTCAATACGTCTGTTCCGCACGAGTTCGACAGCATTGTCGGCGGGATTTTCCCCGGAGTGTGCTCGGGCGATCGACAACAGAAGTTCAGCTCGCCAGCAGAGTCTTCATATCAGACTTAGAGGTTCCGCCAACACTGTTGGACATGAGCCCCCAGGACGACACGAAGAATTTCACCGACAGGTAATCACCTGCAAGAACATGCGATTCGGACGACTTTCTGAGTGACGAACTCACGCTACGACATGTGACCCGGTGAATGACGAAAATGAGGAGACATCCGTGTGGCTCGTGCACATTGCCAAGGAGAACACGTGCATTTGTACTGCGCGAAGGAGAAGGCGTTGGGAATGGAAGAAGATCGTGCCCTGTGTCGTCTAAGCAAATCAAGCTGAGCTCGCTGAACGTTCCCACTTTTATGGATGTCTGCCAGTAAGGTATCGCAAAGGTGAGTCTTGCCAGTGGCATTCGGTTCTGAGCCGCCTGAGCTAATTGCCATGTACCATGCTCACCCTCGCAGGAAAACAACCAGGGACCACGTGTGTCTAGGCATGTATGATACAGGGTGAGGGTCCTTTCTCTTTCAGGCGAAGTTAACCGCTAATTTTACAATTCTAAGTGTCTGTAACACCATCCATGAAAACTACACTGATGGTTCGTCGACGCATTTCTTCCAAATTTATGACCCAAAGATATCTTCTCCTTGACGTGACCATCATACAAGAACTCAGAACCTCTGGATGACCTCGTCATCATAGGCAATGTCGGTGGAGTCCGCAGCAAAAGGCAGACCATGGATCGATCAGGCTACTCGCCCCGTAGGAGATAACTATTCAATCTTGTTATTCCACAGTCGATTTGATGCTAATATATACAGATAGTCATATCGCAGAATCTCGAATGCAAGGTATCCACGTTTGACCTCATCAAGCACAGCAGAGCCATACTTGTCAAGCATTTCACATGATGCGATTGGTTTCACTCCTACTGATTTGTTATATGATGCTCATTAATACACCTTACTTATTTTCCATTCAGCATGCGGCCACTCTGTTGGCTGCAGCATTCCCTATGGACGTGTTTGGTTTGGAGAATTTCAGATGTAAGTGTCGGCTTACTCATATCCCCCACGCGCGCGCTGAGAATCATTTAAATTGCCTTTGAAGGATCTCCTGGCGGTGATAGTCGTGTACTGTGACCGAGCTGAGTAGCTCTCTCATTATGACACGTCTTCACAGGCAAAGCATGGACGGCGGGCAAGCCGTGGCAAATGTCACACTGGTGGCAATATTCACCGAGTTTATTCTCTATGGTCACTGTAACTGGTGAGTTCTGATCCTTAGCAACCCTCGCGTGGATTTATTACCACGCACAGATCTTCTTAAAGCTGCTCACTCGATGTGATTGGGCCCATGCCGCAATGGGCTATCTTTGCATGTGCCTGTCATTGCCTAGCCATGCCACTCACGCATAAGACGAACATATGACATGAAGATATATGGAAGTATGTTGTATGGTATTGCCTTATGGTCGTGGCTGACATGAAGTGTGTAATCTACGCCCAGGCTGCCAATGTATAGGTTAAATGTTTAAGAAGACGTTATTGGAATAGAGACGGGTAAAACGCGCAAAGACATGCCCATATTTTGGCGTTTGCTTATCCTTCGTGCATCATCATTTCCGCTGAGCCCAGTGTTCACGCGTCACGGTCGAGGCCCCGGTTTGGAGCATCTCTCTCTCTACCTCGGCATGAAATATCTTGAGTTTCCAACGCGGCTCACATATGACATGGACGCAGTTGAATTACCCCATAGTGTCCTTCTTAGGTTCGCTGCACAGGCTTGACCTCATGCTTATGCTAAGTCCGTGCCATGTAGAACATGGCCATCGTGACCCGACATGGATCGCAGGCGGCAATATCAAAACCTTGCATGAAAATTTAATTTCCACCGGTACCTACGGCAGACTCGAATTCTCCGTGCAACTGTGATATCGGATACAGGCTCAAGCTCAAGCAGTGACCACAGAAATTCCGCTCAGTATCCACACCAGTGCAAGACGATATGTGGATTCGCATATTCTTCAATCGAGCTGTCTTTGACTTGAGGATCTGGCATTGCGCATTCCTGAGGACTGCCGGTATCAACCTCACCTGCGTGGTTGGTCGCAAGCACTCGCAGCCAACATTCAAGAGCAACATACTGACAGTAACTACAAGCATCATCGATCCGGATTTGCTCTAGGTTATAGTGGACCAAGTAATGTGGCTACTACTACTTTTGTGGTGTAGCGCTCAACGTACGGTAGTCAGTAAGTGTCAGTCTCGACCACGAACATTCATTTTGGCACAAGCAGCATTACTGGTTCGAGTTTCAGAGTACACATGACCGTCACTTTCTACGACTAGACCATGTTTGATCTTCGCTGGATGAGCCGAAGCAGTGAGGCTCGGAAGTGTATGCTTGTGAAGTGCATCCCCGCGTCAGCAACACCTTTGTGCATGGTAATCACGCCATCTACTGCGTACTGTAGTTGGAGATTGCTGAGAATCAGCGCTGCAGCCCGGAGGAGTCGACTGGGAAGAAGCCAGTGCCAGTGGTCCCGACGGCCATACTTAAGTACTTTAAGTCTCAGACGCCCGCCCGGCCCCGCCGTGTTTGTTCGTATTTTGATTCAATATACACTGTAAGCTGCAAGCCGTCCAAGTCGCTCAGGCTAGCAGTCGCCATCATCAGCATCTGTGAGTCCTTTCATGGCATCACATAGGATAGGAATGCCTTAACCTTACCTCGTCAATGTTGCAGAGCTTCTATTATAATGCTTCTTTGCACAGGAAAATGCATGGCTGCCGTTTAGAAATTACTCAAACGAGTCTGCTCTGACTTCCCACATATTATAGCCTCAAGGTATTGATCGATAAGCGATATTGCCTCAAGCTGGAGGTCGAGGACGTCTGAATATGAAGTGGATCGACATGCGACATTGTCACGTTCAAGGCACGACCTAGTCGCGCTTGGCGGAATGTCGCTCCAACCCATAAATCAGACCTTAATCAGGCCTCAGGCTCCGGCAATAGTAGCCGCAAAGATGTTGTTGGTTGGATTGGATTGGTGAGTGAAAAACATTCATATCTGTTAAACGTATCGTTTGTATTTCACTACGGACCGTATCAGCATGTAACATTCTTTGCAGCTAGCACCGAGAGCTTCGAAGAACATCATTCCCACGAAGATCTAGAACCGAAGCCCCCCTCAGTCACACGGCATACTCCATCCCCATCCATGCGGCATGTACTTAACTCTCATATCCACTCGTCCTCCAGTGCCGCAAGCTGCTTATGCGCCCCGAGAAGATCTCTATTGAACGGCGACTATACATTCCTGGGGCTTCGCGGGCCTCTAGCGCCGTGAAACGGTCGGAATCGGACTCGAGCTGGTGGGATCGGATGAGTGCTGTGAACCTTCCTTACACGTTGTGGAGCCCTTGTACAGGGTCTGAGTCTGACAGGTGTGGATACGTGAAGCGCTCAATGTCGATGAGGAAGACATGATCTCGGCGACTCTGGTGTGTGTGCTAGGTTTGTCTCCCCTCTTTCCTAATCTTACTACTTCTACCATCCTTAGCTACGGTCCTGCGCTATACCCACATATCATGACTTTCCAACGGGCCGTATCACACTCTCGCTGTGTAGTCCAGCGTGCAATACGAATGTGGCAATATGCAATCTTGCAGTCCTCTTTTGCCACCGCGATTCAATACTGAGCCGGAGTTCCCGTGTGAACGTATCTAGCGCGCCGGTCGTTACGTTATATTGGACACACAGCCCACGCAATCAGGTGTGGGCCAACTCCCCTTCAAGTTCTGCCTTGCACACTCAGGTGAATGGCTGTCGACGTACCTCGCACTCTGCCATGGCCAATTGCGCAGAAGGGTCAAGTAGACGCTACTAAGGAGGGACATGGTCACGAAGGGCGGCAGCGCCTAGTCGCTCCCAGCGTCGATTTGGTCCCCACAGTCCCCACAGTCCCGACTGCCACCGAAAACGACGTTCAAGCCTCGCCGAAGTCTTCGTTTTCTAGCAACAGTCAAGCGGAATGCTTTGGGACACACAGTGGGTATGGCGAGTATTTTGAAGGGATGCAATGTAGAATAATGAAGCATATGACGATTTTGCGTTCAAAACGGTATTATCCGTCCGTCTTATCAGCCCCAGCCCCAGATATCTCATTCTAACAAGCAGGTATCTCAACAGGGTTATGTACAATGGAAAGAGGGCAAAGCAGCCTTCACGACTAGTGGTCGGCACAGTTCAGACTTCGCAAGTGAGTAGTTTTTCCACGGACATCTGCTGCTACTGATCATTCGTTTGGCTCGGAAGATTCCCTGCCCCGGCCGACAGATGGAGCAGCATCATGTAAGTCTTTCTATTCTGTTACAAGTCAGTGTGGCGATTGTCGTGATATTTACTCATTACTCGACCATACAGGTCCATAGTGAGCAATTTGTCCGCATCTGTCATACATGGTTTGATTTGGTGATCCTCATCCTAGGTGGACCGGACGCTTCAATATCGTTGCCACGTGTCGTATATGGCGAGATACAAGATCAATCAAATGGTCTAGTCAAGGCGCCATCGCTTCACCCATCCTACCTGTACAACGCGATTTGTCTTGTACAGAAGCTCTGTGATCTTCGTATCCCCCCTTCTACTGACTCTCGCACTCGTGAGCCGCTAGGTACACGATTATCCCCTCACGATGATGCCTGCATCATTGCTGTTACAGTTGTACACACCATTTGCAAGGGAGGGTCGGACTACAGCGATCGATTACAGCAGTTCCTACTCGTTGCCCTCGATCCTCCTCGACGCCACAGCTTCAGCTGGCCAGCTGCCAATATCGACACCTATTCCCGGGTTCTTGCCATTGCGTTCGTAATCATGCATGGCGACCGAACCGTAGATCATCGACTTCGTTCGATACCTGCGGCGTACTACTCAGATCACGATAACCATCGTCCGCAAGCGAGGAAGAACACAGAGATTAGAAGCGAACCCATCCTCGCCAAAAACCCACCCAAGCGGAGCTATACATTTCCCCTCAGTCGTAAATCCCACTCTTTGCTCTGTGCCTCCCCGGAGATGCGAGGAGAGAAAGAAATACAGTCTGCTTTGGAGACACCTCGAGCAACTGAACACGACTATAAGCTCGTGCGCGAAAGCTTCGCGAGAATCTGCTGCTCTTCTTCGCGTGAGACGCATAATAGAGACTCCCACGAAGAACAATTCTCATACGATAAGGAAGAGACCCGCAAAGGCCAATCCTTGCCCGACGACGCTCTTCGTCGTCTCCTACGTGAACTGATCACGTCTGAATATCTCCTTGCAGTGCAACTGCTCGCGTGGTTGCAAGTTTTTGCATACTTGCAATCTGCTTCTCCATACGCTCGCTACTTGCTTCGGATATCCAAAAGCCTTGGTGGGCTTTTGGAATTCTTGGGCAGCTCGTCCAGATCCTCCTCTTTGTACTTTTCAGCGGTCAACGCGATATCCTCGCGTGTTTCCAATAGATTCGAGTTGCTGGTCGAACGGCAAATCACAGAGCTGTGGGATTTGGAGGATGGGGATACTTCCCAAGAAAGCAATACTTCTTTCAACGACATCCTATCCCAATGTGCTGCCACACTACATCTAGTCACAATGGATCGTCCCAGATATCCTGTAAACCAAGCGACTCATACCACGATTCTAGGGGAACTTTGTCGCTGCATGGAAACGATAGTAGAGGCAATCAGTGCTCACGGAGGTGTGTTTTCCTTCACCTATTTGTGGACGTCTATAGCTCATCTCTGCATCAGACAGTGCTCCCAGCTACGATCAAAGGTGCAGCGATCGTCATGAACAGTTGTTCATCAGTTTGTACGAGACCTTTCTTGGACTCAGGCTGCCGGAAGAGCCTTCACCAGAGAAGCTCAGTATCACCCAGGCAGTGAAGCATCTCTTAAATCTGTCCTGGCGAGAAAATAATAGGATGGATAACCCTGCTGAAGTCTCTCCGCCCACCGAGAAGTTCCTCGTACGGCCATTCACCGCGATACTGACATCAGTGCGTGGTACAGCTAGTGATGTCGTGCATAACATCATTTTGGAGGTTTGTTAGTATACATTACCGTAACCCTGGGCTGACATGGCAACTCAGCTATTACCGGACGCGGCAAACGCTTCACGAAGGGATTTTTACCGCCGTGCTCTCATTAGATTGGCACAGGCTGCTGACAGACTTCCCAATTCGCTATGGATTCCTGTGAATCTGAATCGGAGCCGAGTCTATGCGTCCGGTTCCTTTTCCAGAATATATCGAGGAAAGGCAGTCGATACTAATCAGGATATCGCGATCAAAGCTCCTCATGTATTAGTCACCTTGCCTAGTGAAGCCAAAGATCGACGGGTACATTAAACATTTTTCAAGCTCATCCGTTAACTCATAATCATAACTTTAGCTACTATATGGCGAGATCATCTCTTGGGGAACAGTCAAACATCCCCGCCTTCTTCCTTTTCTGGGATTAACACGACTGACGGGCATCAGTGACATATGTATGGTATCACCCTTCATGCGGAGAGGCACTCTTCGGTCAGGTTGTAACGCGAACACGGCACCGGCCACTAGGTTTCGTTATGTAAGTCCGAGATACATGATCGACTACTAGTCAATGGGTAATTTACATAAAAAGCAGATCAAGGAAATTGTCGAGGGCATGGTATACCTACATGGAGAGGGTATAGTCCATGGAGATCTTCGTGCAGTATGAAGCCTCTCATCGTTCGCAGTCCCACAACTAAACATACTGTTTGTTCGTCAGGTGAATGTGTTTATCACCGACGAGGGGCACATACATATTGCCGATTTTGGTCTTAGTGTCTTTTCGGAAGGTCTCAGCAAAAACTACTTCTCCATCCGTTCTGGCAGCGCTCGGTGGCTTGCACCTGAGCTCCTCGATCCGCTTAAGTACCAGAAACGTGCGAAACTTCAACGAGACAGCGATCGTAGCTTGCTCGTAGCCGACATTGATTGGTCACAACTAAGTAGCCGCCCAACGAAGCCAAGTGATGTCTATACTTTTTCATGTTTATGTATCGAGGTGCGACAACAGTCAATTTCGTTATGGTGTGATTAACGCAGCTTCTGAAGCTTTTCACAGGTCAAGTGCCATTCCAAAACATCACCAATGATGCGGTCGTAGCCACGGTTGTTACACGGCCTCTCATGCAGCGACCACCCCGCCCGGAGAAAATGTCGGATCCCTTTTGGGAGCTGCTTCAGAAATGTTGGAGTGACGAGGCTGATCGTCGTCCGACGTTTCAGTTACTCGAAACACAATTAGACAGTGCAATATTTGATTGAGAGTGGATGGAGTTTGCTTGCCCGGTTGACTTCGATCTATAATAACGTGTATTCTAAATGTTGCGGAGGGAACTCGTACAGTCCTGAGTCAAGAGTCAATGCAGCAATGCTTAGGTGCGAGCAATCTCACCTTATTGTGCCCCCACTTTCGCGTTGTCTGGCCACTTATCCCTACTGGCGTACTCTACGCAAAAGTGTTGTAGAGCTCGGCTTATCAGTGCTCGGCGTACTCCCTATGTAACTGAACTTTATGATGCGAACCTCACCGTTCATTAATCATGTCTCTTACTGGGGTACTTGACTCGCAAGTACCCTAAGTCTCTCTCTGGTACGGCGCGAAAGGGTCAGGCCAGGTCCGCAGTTTCTCTTACTTAGTACTTACGGCTCCAACAAGTTCAGTGTTCCTTATCTTACCGAGGTACTCGCGATCGACCCACAAGTACTGTAACGCCGTTCGGACCGTGTACGAGCTGAACGGGGGAGTCGACTGCGGTCTTATTGTGTGCTCAAGTCACCCTCAGGCTTCATATGATAATTACGCTTCACAATCTTCCTCTGATACGTCTCTGTCTCCCGGCACGAAGTGTCAGGTCAACGTTAAAAGGGCTGCCCATCACCAGCCATCAGTGTTACAGAGCCATGACTGTGCTCATTCTCTCCTTGGGAATATTTGAACAAGAATTGTGCATGTTATATCATCTCGTGGAGACTAGTCGTGAGATGAGCGGGTTTAGGTCCGGCAGTGTGACTATTACTGACCGTACTAGGAGCCTACTACAAATAACTCATGCTGCTAGCTCTACTCGACCATCGTTACAACACTTTGAGTATTCAGCCTAATCAGAAGCTACTATGGTATTATTCTTACAAAGCATGACTATTCGCGTACAGCCTGTTGAGATACGTCATGCCATTCAATATGACTGCCGAAACATGTTACGTGGCTTATGATCCGCAGTACATAGCCCAGCTGGCGATGTCTACATCACCGGCAAATCCTTCAGAATATCAACAAAAGAGCGGCGCAGCGCCGGGTCGTCGTGCCAACACATCTGCATTAGCTGCCAAAAGTCGTCCGACATATTGCTTGGGCGTCCTGGACGTACACACTCGGGCAAAAGGACGCGTGACTGAAGCACCATGGCGTCATCGATTTCGTGGAAAGGCTCCTTCCCTGTAAAGAGCTGATGTGCCCATGAATGAATATGCGACGCAACTTCAAGTTGAAGGAAGTGCGCGAGATACGTACCTCTATACAGGTGCACGAGAAGGAATAGATGTCGCCTGCCCGTGTTGCACGGCTGCTGAGCTTCGTATGATCGATGTCTACATGCATCTGGTCAACGCTGATGTGACTCAGGGCATATCTGTACGGATCAACCAGCTCTGGTGCCCGCCATCGCATGTTCCCCGCACGACGCGAGTGGTAATTCTTGCTGAGCCCTTCTGACAGAACTGTAAGACCAAAATCGGCAATTTGGATGTGCTCTTTCCTGGTAAGGAAGACGTTACACTGGTGTATAGTAAATCATGAGTCATAGAAACAAAGAAAATAGACGACTAAATTGTCCTCACCGCTCGTAGGTCCCCATGCACAAGCCCTTCACTGTGAAGGTAGATCATTGCTTCAACTACACCTTTGATCTGTCAGACAAGGGAGTCAGATAGAACTGATGAACTACGGTATGTAAACACTCACGTAACGTAGCCGCATTGTAGGGTCCGTGCGATCAGTGCACCGATCCTTAAGGGTCTTTTCCCTCATCAGCGGAGATACCATACACAGATCGCAAATTGTTTCCAGGCTAGCCAGGCCGATGAATGGCAGGAGCCCAGGATGGTTCACCGTCCTCCAAGCAATTACTTCGGAATAGAGACGCTGTAACATTGAAAGGTTCTACTTAGTGGTGAGTAAGATATACTATATGGCGCATCCTTACCCATCGATCCAGGACATTTTCTGGGAGTAAGACAAGGTCCTTGGGTACTTTTATAGCCACTTCGGTAGGCTTGCTACCCGACTTCACCCTTTTTCCACGGTATATTGTCCCAAACCCCCCAGCCTTCCATGGGCCATTTTTGGTCAAATTCACAGGAACCCACAACGACTTTGGAAGTCGATCTGCACCTTGAACCAGTCTTACCAGAGCACGACGATGGATGTCTCTCGAAGCTAGATCTTTAGTTTCATGGAGCAGCTAAAGGGGTATAGTTCAAGTTAGTCTAGGAAGGCGGTTTGAGTAAATGTGAAAATAAAGAACCTTTTCGATGACCTCAAAAACAGCCTCACTCGTATCGCCACGGGTGAACGCAAGAAGCTTTGTGAATGGACGACTCGGAGACAAGGCCTGATCCGCACTGATTTGAATCGGATCGGTTTGCGTTGCAGCGACTACTTGACCGAAATCGCCAAGCTCCGTGTTATTGCGCGGCGGATTCTCCTTCTGAGACAGCTCTAGTAGCCTTTTCACGACCTTCACTATGACCTCATCTGAACTTGCGGCAGGGTCCTCAAGAGGGTCCTGAACTTGATATCCATGAAGTTGAATCACCGCCCGATAAAGCGTATAGAACAGTCGCTCTTGGGATGTGCTGTATGTGTCATAACTATGAATAGATGGTTCTCCTGTGATAGAAAATCAGTAGCTTCCAAATGGGTTGTCAGATAACCTTCCACCTTCGATACAGATGTTGCCCTCGATGATTGCAACGCAACGACAAAGCTCTTGCACAACTGCTCTAAGAAGCGACGGTTGGATTGTAGATCCCGGTACGATGATGGTAGGAGTGGTCAGTTCGCACGCAAGGGCAATTTGGGACATGAGATCTCGTAGGAAGAAGATACAGTCGTCGGTTTGGGCGATTGCCTTGAACTGAGGTTCGTCTTCATCGTCTTCAACGGTTGGTTGCAGTAGTAGGCTGCTGACACGGCCCAAAGTCCCCAACTGCTGAGTCAGAAATTCACGAGCTGTCAGCTCGATGCTTTTCCAATACCTCAGCAGAAACGCCGCAAGGTTGGGAGCGGTTTTGGAGATATTGTATGCATGCCGAGGCACAGACTCGGAAGGCAAGTCGTTGTTGACCAGCCATGTGCCAACATACTCAACTTGAGACTCAGGGGATAGCGAGGAATAAATAGCAATTGTTGCGCGCAGCATCATGGATTGCGTTCCATCTGGTTCCAAGGTCTGATAGACGCAGACGCCTTGTGCTGTCAGACAGTGATTTAGTGGTGTTGGGTGATTCGGTCTACTAGTATGAGAGGAGTTGCATACCGTCGGTAGACGCAATGAGTTCCGCGACTGGGACCACGACCTCCATTGTAGAGGACGCATCGTTGATTATCTCAATCAATAAACGACTGGATGGGCGTACGAACCTGTTAGACGGTTATCGGTAAGATTTGACGTATTGTTAGTGGGATTGAACAAGGTACTGCTCACGCTTGTAGGAGAGGTAAGTCCACTTCCTGTACTGCTGTTGCAATAGAAGGCACGTCCACAGAGCTTGACTTTAGTGGGCCACTTGAACCAGTCTCAACAGAGATGCGCGAGGTGCCGGAACATTCAATTTCTGATGAGTGGTCTTAGGCGTGCCATAATCTAAATGTAGAGCAAACGACGTAACTAGATAGCTTAATCCGCAGCATGCGTGCGGCGCTCAAAGAGACCATGTAGTGCATGGCCAAAGGGTCAATTCTGTCCTGTTCTGCAACTTGTCTGTCAGTTTCGTTCGCTGCGAATGGCTCAAAAAAGCGTGAAGATGGTAGATTCTGACAGGACTCACTCTCAGCCAAATGTTCAAAGCCGTCAGCGAGAAACCTTGCGCTTTGAACGGCCAATGTACAAATATGGTTTACCCCATCATCCGAAAGAGTAAATCCAGCTTCGTTGCACTGGACGATATACTCCATTGCGGTGTGCAGCTCGCCCAATAGTTGCTTTGCTGCAGGGGTAGCCTAGTATAACATCATGAGAACACCTCATGCCATAGAATTTGGAACTGGCATAACGGCGAACCTGGTTTACACTTCCAGCAAGTGAACTTATAATACCACACAGCTCGACATATTGAGGGTCGTACTTAGAGCAAGATAATGATGGATTAGATGGCAGGCTATAGCATAGAAGATATCAATATACTACCTGTGCGAGCTTGTCTGCTGCAATCTTCAGTTCGCGAAGAGGAACACAACCAAGGGTGGCGCTTTCCATTTTCTAGTAATGGAAGACTGGAGCATTACTCCGCTAATCAGCTTATATCAGAAGGGAGATAGAGGAAAGGCCCACCTAAGACAAGAGTCCGAGTCGATAGCAGACCTGTAGCCGAGTTGGCGTGAGGCGGATGAGGGGAATTGCTTTCACTTCTGTTAGTTTTTATACTGAAAGCCAGCGCCATTGTCAATTCCAACCTCATCTGGTGACCTGCAGCAGCAATAATACTTTCTCCTGAAGGCCGCGAGATGAGCAGGAGAACATGCCCTTCTACCGCCTCATTTCCAGGAAATCCGGAAATATCCCACCATGGGTCGTTTCACAGGTCATAGGACGATCGCTACACATGCTGCGTTTCCCAGAGCTGAACGGTATTTGCTATCCACAAGCTGCCAGTGGACACGGTCATAGGTGTATCCCGATAACTAAACGACGTGTCATTGGTCCCGGACGAGTGCTAATTCCGTGCAGGGTGTGTAGACGTACAGGGTGTATAGCTCGTACAGGGTGTACGCTGCGCTAAACTGTACGCTCGTCAATGCACGTACAGTATAGGGAAGCCTATAGAGTTCTACTAGAACTATCAGTTTATTCGGTTCACTGGCAGTGAATACAATGGCACCACACATGATACAAGGAGCTTCCCGCATGAGGGTAGAAGGGACCACCTAATAAAGTACTTGATGTGAACAGCCACAGCCACAGAGATCTATGTCACGGTCTGAGTTACTTGTCCTGTGAAAGGCTCCACTTAGTCATGCAAGCAGTCACTCGACGAAAGACAGAGAGCTTAGCCAGTTTTCCGAGGTTTAGAGGCTAGGCCAAGGATTAAGTTTTCGAGGGCACGCATGTGGCACGCCGTTGTCGTATTGCCAAAACCTACTAATTTATTGGGGTATTGTGCGATTACGGCGCATCTCAAGCACCCGCTCATCTTTGAGTTCTGGACACGGTGCGGATGTCTCGTAAGTGCATGTGCAGAATAGTGTGGGTAATTTGTAATTGATGAGACAGTTGCCAACTTGCATGCTAATACGTTGACGAGCTGTATAGAAAATGGCATGCGGAACGTAATCTCAGGCTGGCTTATCGAGTCCTTCTGAGGTCAAGAATGATCAGTACCTACTAGGCCTGCTGTGACTTGTATACTCTTCGTCTCCCAGCGAAAGCAGTTGTGACTTACTGGGTGCTCGTAAGTATTTTGGATCTCTGTTGGTGCAGAAGGATGCTGCTTTTGGTTAGCTAAGTCAAATCGAGGACATACTTACATAGCCGTCATAGTATATCGCCAGAATTACCCGCAAAGTGTATCAAGCTCTTAGCGTCAATGCGAAGATCGGCGCTAAAGCGAAATGCGCGGGCGTCTCGACCAGGCCTGGAACGAGCATATGGCACCGATGTGAGCATTCGAATTCTGCGCAGAGTTCCTCTCGAGATTTCATGATCTGGCAGTTCAGGCCAGTAATATCGCCGGACCGGGGAAGGCCGCCGGCCTTCGGCCGAGGCCGTCGACCTCCAACAGTGTTCATTGGACGTTGCTGGACGCACTCATCCTACCGTTGGTGTCCGTCGCACACCAATGTCTGTCTTATTTCACTGCTCCATGTCACCACACACACATTTGGGGCATTTGGACACTATTGGACACCATTGGACTCTGCAACCGAAGGCCGGTGGACCCCAGTGGACATGGTCAGACAGGTCCATCGTCCGCCAATGGACCTCACCAAGTGCTCCAATGGCTGCCAGCTAACCCCCGCAGACACTTGTAAGCAAACACTTTTTGGCCACTAATACAGTCGTATCCGGACCCTGCCCGGTAAGTACTCTCAATTCGGCTGACTATGCGCATTTTACGCCAAGCCTTGGATCGAGAGCATCAGCGCGCACTTTCATCCAAGGATCGACACATACCAAACATTGGTAGGCAATCGCTGATGCCCAGTGAGAACTGGATCTGGCCAGGGCGGCTCAGGTCTGCTGTCGTCTGATGTGTCTGAGATCATATGCGCTCGTCTACCTACCACCACCCATGAGTCTGAGTTTATCTGCGCTCATCTGCTGTAGTACCACTGCCTTACAAGTCTGATGTGGCATATTAATACATCAATAGGAATATATACTGCATACTAGTACGGTACGCGCCTACTATGCCTGCGCTTGCCTGTACCCTACCTTGCTAACGGAATTCTAGGTGGTGCATGGTTTATATAAGCTCATAAATTACTTGGGACATGTTTTTGCACCTTTAACTGCTTGAATATATGGTGCTTCTATGTGCCAGATTCACAGTACGTATAAGAACGAAAGCATCCCATGCAACCGCTTTGCAGATACCCTTAGCGCCGACTCCTTTTGTGGGCGCTCTCAACTTTGTCACTTTGCCTGCTTCGGATTCGTTCGAGATCGGCGTGTCCACTGTGTTGTACGTGCGAACTACTATCTCAAGACGGTCTAGCACTGATGTACTATACAGGACACCTACGAGGCGATCCAATGGTCGTCAGTGGACATGCTGGAGTAGCGTCCAATGGTGACCATTGGATACGTATTATGTGTAAGTTCAGTTCATTGATCACCAACGGATATGCGCAAGTTAATTTGAAGCCCATTGACCACTCACGGACATGCGTCAAGTCTGTTGGTTATTGGGGGATGTGCACGCATCAAGTCCAATGGCCAACGGACGTTCCACGGGTTAAGTCCGTTGGTGACCAACGGACGTCTGCGAGTTAAGTCCAACGGTGACCAACGGACGATCGACGGGCTAAGTCCAATGGTAACCAATGGACATATGTGGGCCACGTCCATTGGTGACCAACGGACGTTCGACAGGCTAAGTCCATTGGTGACCAACGGACATCTGCAAGTTAAGTCCAGCGGTGACCAATGGACGTTCCGCGGGCTACATCCAATGGTAACCAATGGACATACATGGGCCACGTCCATTGGTGACCAACGGACGTTCAACGGGCTAAGTCCATTGGTGACCAACGGACATCTGCAAGTTAAGTCCAGTGGTGACCAATGGACGTTCCGTGGGCTACGTCCAATGGTGACCAACAGATGTTCCACGGGCTAAGTCCTGAATAGGCATATGTAAGTAAAAGCCGGTAGTCATGGACGGGCTTGGGCATGCGCAAGCATCGGAAAATTCACAATCTTCATATACACATAGTCACTGTGCGTACATATGCTTTTTTTTGACATACTATAAGCCCCTTCAATCCTTTTACCCATTAGCCTCTTTCGCGCTTTTGACTTCACCTTTGTAATCCATTTAAGACCGTTGTTGCTGAAGAGCTATTATCAAACTCACCTTCAAGTTCGACTAGTGCCCTCATACAATTGTCTGCCTTCTCAAACTATTCCTCGTCATCTGATAAATCATCCAAACTACGTCTCTTTGCTTCGATGCGCTCTTCGATCGTCTCCGCAAACACCATCATGAGTACGTGGACGAAGAAGTCATAGCTGACATCTGACATCTGTCGGAGCTGAGCTTCATAACCGGTGAGCCATGAGTTCAACTGTTCCGCCGTCTCTGTATTGAATGCTCTTGTCAGATGTACGTTTCCGTCGCGATCCTTCTTCGCTTTAACAAGGTCCGGCTGGCTACCATCAGCAGGTGCAGGGTTACAGTACTGGCGGCACAATGCATCAACGGAGTGGTGTCCAATGTAATGCCATGCATCTACGATAAGTCGAGAGTCGATGAGCCATGGACTGTCTGGAGTTTGGGTTATGATGTGGCGTAGCAGATCGCATGCGTCGTCATAAACAATGAATGCCGGTCGACGCGTAGGAGCAGGTTCCCATATCTTGTTCATGATTGCCAATACTTGCGATTGACTCTCTGACTTGTAGCACTTTC
>JAXQIY010000218.1:0-10573 GCA_037041695.1 Irpex sp. PG99-01B2
TATACTTGGGCAATGCTGCCTTACCGGCATTGAGTGTAATGGCACGGGCAAACGTAAAAAGGTACAGAACCGTCTTGTACTCATATCTAGACCAATGCTTGCTTTAACCTTCGTTGAACTTCTCTTGAAACAGGAGTTGACCTACTCCAATCTACTGAGTTTTCCTATCCCTTACCAGCAGCTTGAACCAGTGACTCTCGTTGGCATAGGCACCTTGTGAGTAAACAGTTGGATGTCTTGCTGTGGTTATAAAAATACTGAGCGGAAAAGATACAGACCGGTCTAGCCTTCAAGAAGATCTACATCATGTTGCTCCAAATGTATGGACGTAAACAACCGACTTCGTGTGTATTTGCGCTGACGCGTGCATACAAAGCCATCTCCGCGTCCGTGCTAAGGCTCAGATACTTTGTTCATAGATTACGTGCTACTCTCGCGTACCCACCATCGGTGCAAGATAAGTGCGGTACAACCATTCACGGACCAAAGGATTTTCCTGACAACCAGATGTTGGACTCTGAACCTGAGGTGCGTGTATGAACAACATCTCAGGGCTCTTCGAAGATAAAACATACGAGCGCCGGACGCTGACGGTGTCTCAAATGACGCCTGTATAGGAAGCGCTCCCTCAAGCTTCCGAGAAAAGAAGTTGTCTTCGGCGAAACTGAGCTCCGAATATCTGTGCGTGAGTCTGAATATGTGCTCAGGGCGCGACCTATCTTGATCTTACTGGTCTGTCACTTTAGTAAGTCTCGCGTATCATCCTTGCCGCACAGAGTGCTTAAAACTTCACAGTGATTGAAAGTCCGTTCGCCGCTTTATTGTGCTATCTTTGCTACACCGTATTGGAAGATGTCTGTTCGAACATTTTAGAAAATCTCGGATGCCCGAGTCTCTGATAGCCCTAGCACTGGACAGTGCGATAACAGTGTCCAGTTCAGGCTTCAAGCTTCATTGCGAGCCGATTGTTGACAGTTTTTGGATATCAGTGGCATGACGTCCCAGTTAGTCTCATTGCTTTTGTCATGATGCTCTACGAATCCACGTTAAGACGTTATCCGCACCACTCGGACTTCACGCCTTCATTCATTGAATGCCTTGATCTGTAATTCGCATTGCCAGCTTTCCGAAGTCATTTCTAGCGTCCGTGAATAGGACTCCTGCTTTTATACAAGCCGAAAGACTCATCTCCCAGCCCCCAGCATCAAGCCGCAGCACCTTAGAAGTAACCCCCTCTCCAACGAGTCGTCCTCATCGCAATGTACGTCCACATTCTTGCTGACACTGTAAATCATTGTACTCAACCTATTCTACTCAGGGCAGGTAATTCGATTACTCTTCAGAGCTCACTAGCCATCACCAGACAAAGTACACCCGCAAAGAACGACGTATGTACGATCACTACGCTTTGGATCCGTTGTATTTAACTAACGAGTGCCCAGACCAGCACCTATTGTGCCATCATTAGAGATTTTCTGCGGGATACCAAGATACCCACGAAGGCCTTGCAGCCCCCTATGAGAGCCGATGTAGAGGCCCGTGTCCTTGACCTAACCAAAGAATGGGACAACAAGGGCCTTGCGCCTACCCGTTGGAGGCCATACCTCGAGGCGTCTCTCGACATCGCAACCATCACTTACAGTCATACCCGGCTCGATGTTCAGGTCCATATCACTCTCTTTACAGCTCTGACCATTGCTATCGACGAGTTTGAGGTCAGCGATGAGGACCTTGATGGATTTACCGCTCGACTGCTCAGCGGAGCCACTCAGCCTGACCCCCTACTGGACTGTCTGGTCGATAACCTCCGTCATATGCCTGACTACTTCCCAGCTTATGCTTACAAGTGCATTACCCTCTCGACTATGGATTTTATCGACGCTACGCTCCATGATAAGGCATTCATAAACATGGACTTACGTCCGGACGCGCTACCTTACGTCAACAATAAACGGTTCCGAAGTGGCTTGGGAGTTGCATATGGGCTATTCATCTGGGATAAGTTCTCATTCCCTGACATCTCTACTTATGTCCAAGTGATTCCGTAAGTTTCAATCGCTCTTACCCAGCCATCTACTGCTTACATTGTACTTATATTCTAGAGATGCCGAGCTCTGCCTATGTTTCGTGAAGTACGCGCGAATTCTACAGAATATAGTGATATGCATGCTAATTCCTTTGTTTGCAGCGATATCCTCTCCTTCTACAAGGAGGAAGTATCCGGGGAGAGGGCCAACTACCTTCACAGCCGGGCTATAGTTACGCAGAAAGATGTCAACGACGTTCTCAAGGAGGTCATCAGGGAGGTGGTCGAGGCGGTGGAGCGGGTCCGGTCCGTCTTAAATGGAGACAAAGAGAAGGAGGCTTGGGACAATTTTGTGATGGGATACGCTGCATTTCATTATGCCACGTCTCGTTACAGGTTGGCAGAGATACTGAGCGATGATGCTGTTCTGTGCTAATTTGAGCTCGGAGGATGTCAGGTTGTACATAGTACATAGTACTTAACCCGGATGCTAGTAGACTGGTCTGCCACAAGACAAGATAGCTTTCTTCGACCGATTTCACCATATACATGGGAATGAATCTCATGGAAGGGTAGCTCAGATTAAATCGTACCAAGTACTAGTCGCTATCGTTCCAAATCTACATAGTGACGAGCTCTATGCTTTGTGGCGGAGGTACGACTCGGAGAGACTGGTTTAATACAAGCCTATATCTGGTTGTATTTTTCCCACACCTTACCAAGAGCGCAAAATCTGCCTTCGGCGCGTAGAATATTGCTGACATCGACGACAATCGAGTGCACCCATCACTTGAACCAAAGAAGCAAGCATCGATACAGAATTCATGGACACTGACGACTAGGTTTAGATGTGCACTTATGCAGTGCTGCAAATGGCCTACTATCAATGAGAATACGCGACACAATATCAGCTTGGGAGTCCGACGTTACACGGTCCAGAACCGCATCACGTAACCAACAAACTATATCCAGGCCAGCACTTTCAACCTTCGCTGAACTCTATTGAAATAAAACTGTCTCAGGCTACTCTACTCAGTAATCTCACCTCTCTTACCAGTGCTAGAGATGGTGACCCTCGTCTGCATAGGCATCTCGTGAGTAAATATGTCACTGTGGTTATAAATATTACATGCTGATAGTAGTACTCGATAGACTGATCTAGTAACCTTCGACAGAATCCACATGTATCCCAACGCATGAGCGCAAATGCCAACTCGAGTGCCAGTGCCAGTGCCACCCGTGTACTTACGGTGGCGTATCCATATAAAACCGTGTCGACATTCGTGTCCAAGGTTCAGATATCTTGTTCATCTGTTACGTGCTATTCTCACGCACCCACAATCAGTGTGGGGGTAGCTACGGCACAATCTTTCACGGCCCAATAGATCTCCCTGAAAGGCAGATGTTGACTCAGAATCTGAGGTAAGTATCTATAGGGACCACTGCATCTCAGAGCCTTTGAATAATTAACCCCGTAGCTCGCTGCCCGAAGGACGTCAAGTGCACAACTTGAAGAAAACTTGAACTGGAATCGAAGCTTTCCGTGAGCTTCCAAGAAACAGTTCACTTGGGTGGAACAGATTGTATCCTTTTCCCTCGATATGCCATCTTTGTTACACGGTGTCAGTCGATATCTGCAGAGAACCTCCGGTAAGCCTGACTCTCGCAAGAGCATGCCAGTGCGATATGCTTCTAATTTCCAAGTATCCCATACCCCCAGCGCCATGCGTGCAATACGTGCCCATTCGAGCTACAAGCTTCAGTCACAGGATGACAGTATTTTTATATCGACATGATCTCGTGATGCACTTCCAATCTACCTTGGGACGTTGTCTGTACGACATTACGTTCTCATGCAATGTATGGCCTGATTTCAGTTCACACAGCAAACTGACAGTGAGACGCTTTGGTCGATTAAGATGGGAATGCTGACAATAAAAGCAAGTAAGACCATCTATCAGCCTTCATCTTCAAGTTTGAGCTGAACTGTGCCCCTTCTAACGACTCGCAGTTCTTTGCAACACAATGTACGCCTTTCTCTCAGCTGGCGCCTTTGCAGTGATGTAGGAAACTACGCTTACTTACACTAACCTCTTCCAAGGACAACTACCCTTCAGGGTACGCTGGTCTGTACGAAACCGAATGATTTTGCAGACCCAGACAAAGCTAAAGTTTGTACATTTACTGAGTTTGAGCTCGTTATCGGTCATTGATGGAGAGACAGGCTGATACCTATCGTACTGTCGTCACGGAATTCCTGCGTCGTGCCAAAATCCCCCAGCAAGCCTTACAGCCAGCTTCCAGAGCCGATGTAGAGGCAGCCGCTCTTGCACAGATCACACTATGGGAGAATAAGGGCCTTGCACCTGCCCGTTGGAAGCCATACCTCGAGGCGTCTCTCGCCATCGGAACTATCACGTATAGCCATACCCGGCTCGACGTTCAGGTCCACATCACTCTCTTCACAGCTCTGGCCATCGCTATCGACGAGTTCGAGGTCAGCGATGAGGCTCTCGAAGGATTCACTGCTCGATTGCTCAGCAGGGCTCCACAGATGGACCCCCTGCTGGACTGTCTTGTCGATAACCTCCTCCACATGTCCGACTACTTTCCGTCTTATGCTTGTCAGCGTATCACCCTCTCGACTATGGAGTTCATTGACGCCACGCTTCAAGATAAAGCTTTCGTAGACATAGATTTACGCCCGAACGCGCTGCCTTACGTAAACGACAAACGGCGCCGAAGTGGTCTGGGGGCTGGGTTTGGTTTCTTCATCTGGGATAAGTTCTCATTTCCCGACATTTCTACTTACGTCCAGGTGATACCGTAGGTTTTCATTATACTTATGCTACCGCCTACTGCTCACTATTTGTATATTAGAGAGGCCGCGCTCTACCTATGCTTTGCGAAGTAAGTACGAATTCTAACGAAGACAAGGTATGTATGTTGATCGTCTTATTATTTGAAGCGACATTCTCTCCTTTCACAAGGAGCAAGTTGCTGGAGAGAGGGGAAACTACCTTCATAACCGTGCTACTGTCACACAGAAGGACGTCAACGACGTTCTCAAGGAGGTCATTGGGGAGGTGGCCGAGGCGTTGGAGCGCGCCCGGTCCGTTTTAACAGGAGATAAAGAGAAAGAGGCTTGGGACAATTTTGTGATGGGATATGCCGCATTCCATTGTGCTACGTCTCGTTACAGGCTGGCGGAATTGCTGAGCGATGATGCTGACTTTAGCTCGGAGAGTGTTGGAGCGGAAACCCTCATATGCCGCTCTGCATAAAGGTAGAAAGGCGGCAGCCTCGTTCTTCGGAAAGTTGTAGTTACGTATATGGGAATGTAGCTCATTGATAGGTAGCTTGAGCATAAACATAGCGGTTGTCAGCCACCATCATCATAAAACCAGCAATCAACTGCTTTCCGGCGCTGACTTACATTTCAAAGAGGTTGCATACATGAGCGTGAAGCAGTGTCTCCATCCCGGCGTTACACAGATCGTGGGAAACTGCCCGAAGGGGCAATAACTAGCGGACTTCAGAATGGAAATCAAAGAGTATAAAGAACATAGCTAACGACTTACACCCTCTTCTTGACACTATCACCATCCTCCAAATATCCGTTGTCGACACAGGAAATACTATATTCTCAACATTAGTATGATTGGACCTCGGGTCATACCAGTGAGTAACGTCCAGTTCGTTTCTCCCCTGCTCTTGCTCATCTTTGCGTCCAAGCTCGAGCGCACAGCGGAGGACCTTGAAACATTTGGGCTGGACTATGGCCTCAACAAGCATGCTTGGCCGACTCCACCGGGCTTCCTTGCACTCAACCCCAGCCTCTACGACTGGCAATACGACCTAGAGATTAACAAACGCAACATCGCCCAGGAAGTTATTGCACGCACCGCAGGCGTCCCGATTTTGGGATACTTCTCCGTTACACTGACTCAGGCAATCGACGCAGGGGGAGATCCATTCGATCCGCTGCAGAAAGTATTGCCGAACGTGGACAGGGAGGTATCTACCACCTTTCTCAGGCCCAACGAATGCACGAGAGTTGCGGAGAAGATTGTCGAGGACCTTCAGAACGCTGTGGTCCACCCTGACTGGCATCGTGTCCCAAACCCAAGCACGTCCTTGCCCTGCCTGTACGACTTTTGTGACGATGATATGGAGCTATGCCTCCTGGAAATATCGCAGGAGATCGCGGATATGAACGGCTACGAGTGCTATGTTTGGAACTCATTTGACGCGATGCATATTTTCAGAGATATCCAGAGGCCTACAGGCGAGTACGCCCTCGAAGAGACTATGGCGGGCCCACCGGCCACCGTATTCGGTCGTACTGTCCAACGTGCCAATGAGGCCGGTAGCAATAGATCACGGTATATTGCGGCGAGCGTTGCAGCGAGGTGGGATTGGTGATGGAAAGGACGGGACGTAATTTGCCAATTTTGTACTAGTATTCATAGGAAAGTTTCTTCGAGTAGTCAGGCTGGAATTTTGGATTGTGATCCTATTGTTGAGGACAATGAGGAGGCCAAACCTCCCTGTTTTACGGTCAATATCGTATCAAACTACGGATAAAAATATGGCCACTCATCTCGTCCAGCCAGTCGCGTATCTATGGTCACAAAGGCGCCGCGTGTTTTGGTAACAGGTTGCACATAATATCGGAATCACGATCAATGGCCTCCATTTACCAGCGAAGAAGCCCTCGTAGGATGATGATCACGCGTCAACCTGGCCGGCCGCCCGAATATCTGAATTCTGTGAGCGAGGTCATACCTCATACATATTTAAACCACAGTGGTCTGAGCACTCACCCTTTACCACTGCTACCACCTTCAACGACACATCCTCCGAGCTATCATCAATAATGACGAGCAACAATCTGCCGCCACTCATCCTTGTCAACTCGCCTGTCGACGTGAAATCATCGGTGAGTAACATAGCTTCCTCACAGTCAGACATTTTAATGCTCACCACTATTGTCTGACGGCCGGTAGACCACGAGTAATAGCAACGAGGGAGAGTCGCCAGAAGTCGCGAGGATATTGTTGAGCAGTAAGTCGAGTCACCATTCGTCTCAGTCCTTCCGATGGATTCTGGCTCATGTTCTTCAAGAGGAGTACAGAGCCCTGGCCTGTTCACTAAGGCGTTTCGCGCGCTCGAGGGCATCGGAGACCGACTTCCGCTCTAGCCACACTTATTGGTCAACGCCTGCCATGAAAACACACTACCGCGAGGTCATCACACAGCCTCCGGTCGGCGCTGAGGCCACCGAGACGGGATTGGAGGAGGGTAAGGAGGAGGGTAAGGAGGAGGAAAAGGAGGAGGGTAAGACGGAGGGTATGGATCATGAGTAGAGCATCTATCTCGCTATTACCCCTCAAAGTGGGGCGAACGATCGTCGAAGTCTTTTGTAACTCTGTTTGCTGCTTCTGCCAACTTCTGCTGTATATCCTAAACACAAGGTAGTATGATGAAACTTCATGTATTTTGGACTGCTGGTCTTTGCTTGCAGAACGGATTGACAGCTGGCGGCCGCTGGCCATTCGTCTGTGGCATATGCTTCAAAGGCCTTTTATTTGAAGGCATAGGCATAAGCGCTTACCGTTCTGGCAGCCCTTGCTTTTGAACCTCATGATAGGTACGGCCATTGAATACAGACTACGCTAAGGCCGTAACACAGTGAGTACTTCACGCTCACTGGACTTTGCTAAAGCTCGCCTTTTGACCACGAGCGCGCCCACAGCATCCTGGATTCTAACCTGCGCGAACAGCACGGAAGGGCTACACTGCATCTGTTCATCCAGCCTGCGGTATAATCTACACACGACGAGATCTAAACGGTTTGAAGATGATGAGTGATCATATTTACACGTACCTTTGACTGACGGTCATGTCTGGTGGCCACACACAGACCTATGCGGAACAATTCCCTGAGGGGGCCTGGGGTATAGACAAACTGGCAAACGCTACTTGCCTCCTTGCAACTGCAGGTGTCACTAGATATAATCGCGGGCAAGAGGCCATAATTGCGCAACAGGATCCACAGGACAGCGATGAACTTCAAAAAGGGAGACCAGCCAATTTCGACGGTAACAAGACCCCTGCTGCAAGGTCTTGCACCGTTGTGGAGACTCTCGGCTGCAATTGCGCAATGAACAGGTTTCAAGAGGCGAGCCACGCATTCAGTACCGCGACACAGAATTATTCTAGCGAGCCTCGGTCCTTATTCATGATCGAGTCAAATAGGGGCTTATTTAGGCTATCGAGGCGATGAGAACTGGGAAGAAACAGGTGCGTCAGTTCTCAAAGTTTTGTAAGCCAATCAACTCATACTAACGCGGAGTGGGGTCAAGGCATGCGACATGCAACCGGGGGAGTAGCACGAGCGCAGGGGCCACAGAGGAGAAAGTATGCAACGGTAGTTCAGACCCTGGTTCATCCACCATCGGTACGAGATAGCTGATGCTGAACTCATTATCACAGCTCAACGGAAAATGAAGGTTTGACGATTGGTCATGATCGTTTATAAGGGACTTCCGTGATAGAATGTACATTCTGAAATAGAGAAAAAGTGAGTACGCGATATAAGTAACGTGAATTGGCTTACATTCGATAGGGCTAGGAGTGACCAAGATCCAAAACTATGATACCAAATAAATGACGAATAAATGCCTACAAGACGTACTATCCAGAGACGACACTTCGTGCTTCCGCAAGTTGCAAGAACTTCTCCCACTCTTCCTCCGGCATTTCGTAACTTTCTTGAGGTCCAGGGAAGGTCCGAGCACGGACCTCTTCTGCATAACTCCTAACGCCCCGCTCGATCTCGCCGCGGACATCCCCAAAATGTCGTACGAATTTGGCCTTGTGCCCGTTCCATGTCCCGAGCATATCGTCCCACACAAGCACTTGTCCATTCGTCTGCGAACCTGCACCGATGCCGATAGTCGGAGCCCGTCGAAGGCGCGAGGTGATGTAACCTCCAAGTTTGTGGGGAATAGCTTCTAGCAGAAACGCAAACGCGCCTGCTTCTTCCAACGCAAGCGCAGTTTCGAGGATCGAAGCAGCACCCTTTGCGCTTCTTCCCTGAACCTTGTATCCGGAGAACATCGTATGACGCTGGGGCATCAGGCCAACATGCGCCATGACCGGAATCCCAACGCTGGTGAGCCTCCGTACGACATCTACCACCTCCAACCCGCCTTCGATCTTCACTGCCTCTATTCCGCCCTCGCTCACTAGCCGAGTGGCATTCCGGACGGCGTCTTCGACGCTCGTGTGATACGTCCCGAATGGCATGTCGGCGATGAGGAACGGTGATTTGCTACCGCGTGCGACGGCTCGACAGTGATGAAGCATCTCTTCGAGGGTGAGCCGGGTTGTAGAGTCGTAGCCAAGGCATACTTGAGCGAGAGAGTCTCCGACGAGGGTGATGTCGATGTTGTGTGCCTCGCATGCTCTCCCTGTCGGGAAGTCGTAGGCGGTGAGCATCGTAATCGGTGTCCCCGACTTCCGAAGCTGCTGGAGGTGCTGGATAGTCACCTTCTTCCGTTCTAGAAGGATGAAGCAGGATATTAATGATATGTGCCTGAGGAAAAGAATAATAACGCACGAGTTGGGAGGGCACCCTGCTCGGGTCGTACACTCATCCATCGCCGTACTTGATGAACTCGAGGTGTCGGCTTTAGCTTCAAGGATGCCAGGAGCGTCGAGGTCGTCGTCATCGTGCGTAATGGTACCGGGAGAGATGATTTACGGTGATACCGAGGTTTTTACATGATGAAAAGCTGAGGAGAGAAAGTGGTTTTTATGTCGGCTGTGATTACTGCGACTCAGGAGCTCCGACCGGTTGTGCCATTTCCCGGCNTACACGCCCAGGTGAATAATTTATAGGGCGGATAAAAGTGAGAAAGTTATGCCGGTGATGATCGGGCCATACGTTGTCATCATGTATTGAGTAACCGGTGAATAAATTATTGTTTTATGCTGAGGATACCGCCGTAGCGATATTTTGACGCTGTCAAATGTTCATAATGGTGAATTGCACAGGATACACGCAGCAATGATCTGGAGGATAGCAACGAGATAAAACTTTCACACATCTACTGATCATTGAAGTATGATATCCACCGGATATCCACCGCTGAGATGTCCGAGAGTTATCACACAGATAGCGGGCAGATATCCAGAGTATACTGACATGCGGCGCGGCGGCACAAGCAAATTCACACTAAGTATCACTCGCGTGCACATTCAAACCAAGCACATATATGATTCCAGGGTAACAGAGCACATGTAGAGTATCCATTCAAAAAAAGCGACCAAATGAGAGACAAAATTCTAAACAACACCACCATAATACGATATGACACGATAAGTAAGCTCATTCCACATCTCCTGCCGAACGTCATCGGGTGAGTGCTCGCCACGAGGCCTTTTCAACCAGCTGGTGAGGAATGCGCCGTCGAAGGGGGCAGCGTACCCATTCCACGAGGGCCATATTCCATACGGAAAGTCTGGGTAGGCACCGAC
>JAXQIY010000220.1:0-10138 GCA_037041695.1 Irpex sp. PG99-01B2
ACTTGGCCCTGGTATCCCAATTATGGACTGGCGGACAGCAGTATGCCGATTCATGCCCTATGCTCATCGAACGAGAATACTGGACAGCTGACTTGGATGGTACACTAGGCTCAGCACTGGTGTTCCCCTACTGAACTCTCCCGTGCTACGGAACAGCAAATCTTAGCCGCAGACACGCTATGGGAAGAAGCTAACCGCGTTGCCCAAGTTCAATGGTGTAAGGATCCGGAATTCGCTTGCAGACAATGCAGAAGTGTCACGGGAGATCTATCGACAGTGGTGAATCATTTAACAACGAGGTGCGTGTCCAATCTCAAACGGACCGCCGGTGCATATCGCCTCGTTAATGTGATAGCCCTTCCAGCCATAACATCACTAAAGTGACAGACGGGCTTATTATGGACATGCACCGAACCGTCTTCGCTCCATTGCCAGTATATCTGGTCTCGCGAAAGGTACTTAGCCCCACGTGGCTACGAAAATGGGGAGATGTGGCTCGTGTTAGGAGACGTGTGAATTTCTAGTACTTATTCACGTCTTATTCACGTTCTTATGCACTATAATCTCCTATCATACGGTGCAGGCTTCTGTACATTATCATAGGTTCACATTGACGACTCGGTGCCTAGGGATAACACCGTGACGGTAGCAATGGAAATGAGTTGGAAATCACTGCTCATGCAGGTCAAATCTGAGCCGCCTCCATTCTATTTCGAGAGCTTCGTGGAAATGCGGATAGTCTAGGACAGACTTCGTCAGTCGGTTTTATTGCTTCTTTATAAGTCTTGATCGGGGAGCAGATACAAGTTCGAATATGTACAACATGTAGATCAAATGGAATTTAAGTTGTAGTGCAAGCAGCAGGCTTCACCGAAGTTGGCTCGTGGACAATTTGATTATACATGATTAAGACATTGTGGTACCGCGAAACACTCAGGTTGGTTGAAAACGGGGATGTATTCACTGCTCTGGATCAAGCAGCTGCAGTGCTTGCCTCGAGAATTGCCAGAGCATCTGAGAAGCGAGGAAGGAAGCGACAGTCAAATGGTGCAGAGCGACTGAAAAACGGCTCAGCACAGCGTATAAATGCAAGGTTTTGCAATCTTACACAATGATTCCATCATCAATCCATTTATCTGTAGGGGGCACGACAGTATTGCCAGTTGCATCGATTGGTGGAAGGATTTCCACTGCCCAAAGCATCGTCGCCATCATAATAAACAAGCTCTGATTCGCAAAATGCATTCCGATGCAGTTCCTGTTGGTTTACGACAGTGTTCATATGTAGACAGAATCCCAAGGCTGGATAGATTGGTACATACCTTCGTCCGAATCCATAAGTAACATGTCCCATATTATGAGTGCCAGGCGGGACAATTTCGACATCACCAGCTTCATTGAGGAATCTTTCAGGTCTGTATTTGTCGAAATCAGGATATAATTCAGGATCTCTACCGTTCAAATTGAGTCAGAATTATCGATGTGTGAAATTTTAAGGCATTCACCTGTTCATGTTCCTAGATCAGCACGATGTTAGTATGTCGTGGAAATCGACTAGATCACAAGGAATTACCAAATATTTGCGACCACTATTGTATCTATACGATGCAAACCTTTAGCAGTTTACCGACATCCATCTCACGAGACTGGACTTACCTTTGGGGATAAAGTATCCTTCGTAATGGTCATCCTAAATGAAACAAGTACCGTGGCATCAGCATTAATGGCACAGAGATGACTAGATCCACCGATAGTAGACTTCTCGCACCTCTGTCGCGGTGTGAAGCGTAGCTGAAGGGCGTATTAGCTCTCTTAATATGTTTCTCAATATGGTCCACACATACCGAGTGGTGCAACAGGCCTCCAGCGTAAGGTCTCTTTGACCATAGCACGAAGATATGGTAGATTTGGCAAGTCATCAAAGGTTGGAATTCGGCCTCGACCGACGACAGCATCGATTTCGGCGTGCGCTTTGCGCATCACTTCTGGGTAACTGAGCATTGCCAGGAGGAAGTTTGTAATCGCCACAGAGGTCTATACACGATGATTTGAACTCCGTGTATGATACAAGCTATGTCCGCTTACCGTATCAGCCCCAACACCACTATATGTTTTGATTTAACGGATAAAGACGTTTAAGAGGATAAATAACCTACAGCATACTGCCAGCAAGCCACGATATCTGTTTATCCGAAAGACCGTGCGTATCTCCCGTCTGTAGTAAATCGGCAACGAACCCACGTTGATTGAGCTCCGCGTTCTATGGGATAAGGGTCTCATAGGGTGGAATCCCATTCTAACAACTCTGTGCACTTACAGCTTTGTCAAAGGTTTCAGCATTTGCTTCAGCGCTCAGCTGCTTAAAGAATTGATCCTCGTTGTCGTGCCACTCCAAGGCTTCCCGCTTCCATCGCGCCAGCTTCGCGGAGACATGCTTCAGAATAGGGAAAAGCTCGTACCAATGGAAGGCAGGCGTTGTGCTCTCCATGATATGATTTATATGGGCCTTTGCCCTGCCAATAAGTGCGGAGTCTGGTTCAAGGAAGCGTCCATAAACGGATGTGAACATGGACGAGATAGCGAATCTACAATTAATAACGTTAGTACTACCAAACGACGTCCGACAATTCTACAGAACCGACATATCAAGATTTGTCTCCCACTTATCCGGCTTGGATATCGTCAATGCTACGGCTTGCGCAGCGCTTCTCATCTGGAATGGTTCATACTTCCTAACAGCCTTCGCGCTGAAGCTTGCTTGAGTCGCACGGCGCATCCTGCGCCAACTAGAGAAAGGAAATAAGCCAAAACAGGGTGTTCACGTTTGCGCGAAGTGCTCACAGATCACCGTGACGTATGAAGCCCAGATACAAGTGCTGAGTGAGTATTTCGTCGACCAACACGAGACGTGGACGGCCGCTATAGATGCGAGAACGGCTTTCTAGTTGATTAGAACAGCGTGAGTTACATGAGGGAATGAGCAAAGAATAAGATGAAACCTAGCAAGTCTATGGCGCTTTTATGATCGTTTACAACCAAGACCTGTTGTCCAAGTAAATTGAGGGAGTAAAAAGAACCTATTTGCAAGGTGATTAGCTGGGGACTGTGAGGATTACATACATCCGTACCATATTTCTCAGCCCACTCGCAGTACCGGAGGAATTGCAGGGTACGAGGGAGCTGCAGAGTATTTCCCAAAAGCGGTAATCCAGCAGGACCAGGAGCTCGAGGCCTCTTGTACCGTAGTGCCGCCAGGTATAGGATATACATGAATAAAGCAATGAGCGTCGTCGCAGAGAATGTGGACCGCCTTTCAACGGCATCCGCTACTGAGAGCGGGCTGACATACTCCTGAGCGGAAGCGGACGTGTGCCGTTGAGAGCCCAAGAATGATGAGGATAAGAGGTTGGGTATTCTCTGTAGCATGGTGACTGAATATTAGAGATGATGTTTCGCGAGATGTATGACGATTTCGCTGAGGATGGGAGTATGAGAGGTCGCCTTTTGTAGCTTTTTTCCTGATGTGCGCTAGAGTAGCGGCTTGCACCGTGGACAGCACCTTCTTGACGTTTTCAAAGAAGTTCATCACTATCTAAACGCTGAAAACACCATTGTCACGGTGATGGGTGTGCAGGAGAGCTAGCACAGACAGCCTGGCCCAGCATTCTCCCCATCGGATACCCCCGCTTAGAGGGCACTGAATCTACCAGCAGGTAGTACTCCATTTGTAATGCATTCACTGTCAATGTCTGCTCGAATATACCAGGGCTTTAACTACCACATACCTATACGCCCGCCATGACGCATCACAGGTAGCCATTATTTCCAGATATGCGCGATTTAATGCCAACCCAGCGGCAAATGTTGTTCCATGCGCAACACGTCACTGTGTTAAGTTTATGTCGTAACTTTTCCGCTATGAAACGTAGCCCATTTCTGTACTAGATGACATCTAGGAATGAAGGTATGGAGTACATTGAGATTAGCTGAAGTTTATGAAACACGTTTTGTCTCATGACTCACCACTACAGCGTCGATTGAGAGAGTGAGGCAACCGATCGTGACCGGGGCGCATTTCCCGTGCATGATCCCGGGCCTGCTCATAGTATCAGAATGCCGATCAGTTGTGATACTCCATTATTGACAGAAAGAGGGCTTCATCTGTACCAAATATTTTACATCACTGGAGTAGCTGATTAGAGGTCAAAATAGACGGTGATAGTAATGTGATTAATTTGTATACCTTTATAGATGATGCAATATTGACAAGTATCAACTCTCAAATGATACCGTAGTGGAGCACTTAGCAAACTAATGCTAGCTGCAAAATCGCATAATTTTAGACCTTACTAAATTGCCACGCCACCACTGCAAAATGAACACCAATGATATGAGAGTTACATGGTTGGAGGTACGTACCTAACGGGCCCAGAGATCTTCGTTCTAAACTCTGATAATGATCGATCCCGTGGACCCTGAGTACTTCTTATCGTTGCACAGAGGCATCTACTTCAGAATAGGCTTTGCTTAACGCACTCGGTGGAAGTGTGATGATGACGATGTCAATGGAGCTATTCTTAGACGCAGTGGTCTTAGGGTGTATGTTACGTTAGAGCAATATAACAATCACAACTCCTTCTCGCGAACACATACCATGTCGTTCTACTTCGAGTTAGCAAGCCGATGAGATCTATAGCAGGGATCATATCGACAAGGAACGCTCTTCAGGAGCACATCGCTGGCGCTGCTTGCAGTACGAACGTGCAAGCGTTTGATAATGTGACCTTCGGCGCCGAGCTAGCTACAGATTGAGTCAGAACACCATATCTTGTGTGCCTAATCAAGTCTAATTCAGCTGTATGATACAATGGACATGCGTTACAAAGCATACTGACTGAAAGTTATCCCCCGGGTGAGTAGATGAGTAGAAACCTGTAATTCGCAGCGAGTGGTCGATTCAGCTTGATCGGGAAACATTCACCTTCACTCGGGTTTAGAGGTTGCATGCGAGACACTACGTCCATTCTCATGCTAGAATTAGTATTCAGCATGGAGTGAAGTGGAAAGACCGCTCATTGTGACTCACACATCCGTCGGAGCGCAAAGTCGTCCCTCCTTTCAGCGATAAACTGAGCGACAACCAATAACTGACATCATACGTAGGTAGTCAAAATCCGGAGAGATTGTCATAGCGTGGTCGCATGGTATGCCGCCGAACAATTAGGAATCGTGATAGAAAGGATAGACTGAACTTGTGGACATACTTTAAGTACCTATCAAGTGCGGAAGGTCCGGACAACCATTATCACTTCTGTGGTATCATCCTAAAAGCAAGGCAACGGGGACTGTGAGAGAATCGTTCGCTAATTGGCATCCTAGTGTTCCGTTAGTATACTGCAGTACACTAGCAGTCACAGTCCAGTATGTAACATACTACTAACAGTTTGTTACTGTGGTACTTACATATCTGCGTGACGTTAACGAACAAACCAAATATATCAGTAGAGGGACGAGATGATTAGAATAAAAAGTAGGTCACATACGTGTACACAGCACTCATGAACGATTACTTGACGATCGACATTGACCGGTCGGGCGAATGCGGTGCGGATGTTCAATTTATCGTTGCCCTTTTGGGTAATCAATCACGTGAATTGCGCGCCGCCCTCCCGAGTAGCCGGCTCAGGCTGGGAGTGTAGCGCTCGTCGCTAAGCGGGGCTGGACTCGGACTTCAAGGAGCTCCAGAGAGTAGACGAGACGGAACTAGCCCCAGCTTGAAGCTGCATATATAGCAGCGGCCACCGTGTTCTACGGTTTGCAGATATACTCATGACTGTGCTGCTTTTCTAGGATGTCACGACGTTCACAACGTTCACAGGCCGGTCAGTCCTCCTTTCACACTGATGCTGGGCTGACAAGACCGAGAGTCGAAAGCCGTGAGGTAATCAACAGCACCAAGGAGACTCGGAAGAAGAGGAAACTTGGACACGATGCGAGAAATACGAGAAGGAAAGGCCCAAAGCTGCAGTCGATGCTCGATATGCCCTTGGACATCGTTCTGGAGGTGAGTGATAGTCGTTGCGTCTTTCAAACTGTGTATCTTTATTCTTGTTTTCTTGCTTCGAAGTTTGGCTTCATTACCACACTGCTAATGTCACTACTTCTACAGATATGCAGCTACCTGCATCCCAAAGACCTTCTGCACCTCGCTCGTTCTACCAAAGAGCTGCGCGCTTTCTTCATGAGCAAGAAATCCTTGCAATTCTGGAAAGCTGCGCGTGCTACGGTCACGAACCCCCTCCTCCCTCCGTGTCCTTCAGACCTTAGTGAGCCGGTGTACGCTAATTTGATGTTTGACACGCACTGTCACGTAAGTGAAGTTTATCCCATGCTAAGCTTTTTCCCAGTCTTCATTGCTTTGTCCTTGATAGAACTGCTTGAAACCGAACTGTCAGGACGTGTATCTGACGTGTAGAGTCCGGTTATGCAGATATTGCTATGAGAAACTGTAAGTAGTGCTGCTGATGTCCATGTTTTGTGCGTGCTGAATGCACAAATGTCTGTTAGGAGTATTCCCATTGACGACTGCAGTGTTATCATCGCACCGGAAACTCAACAGATGATACGACCATTCGTCCTTACGGACATGCTGCCGATTCTTCAGATGGAATGTCACTGTACGTAGAAACTTCGTCTTGCCACGTTTTGAAATGTCAAGTTACTAATCTGGGCCAGATGGAGATTCGTTCTACGTTCCAATGCTGGAGAGTTTTCTCTCTGAACTCGAATCCGTTCCACAGAAGAAGCTCGCCAAGTACTTGGCTTCTAGAAAGAAGCTAATCCTCTCTCGTAAGGTATACCACATAAGTTCTCTGCAATCATAGTTAGTCTATACCAATACTCATCGTGTTCCTCAGAAGATCTCGCCACTGCCAAATTTCTTGTACAATTCGAAGACATCTCGATTAGCTGAGATCGAGAATATACGAAAGAAGAGAAAGCAGGAGTATGCAATTTTTTATTCATCTTATACCATCGCTCATACCATCGCTCTCGCAAAGCATCTTCAAACGGCTCAGGGAAGGGGGATACGGAGAAGAGCTCGATTGGATGGCGAGGAGATCCATCCGCCCAATGTGTCTACCCCGATTCGACAAAGTACCGGGCGTACGCAAGGCTCAAGCGTTGACAGATAGAGGTGAGTAAACTATCCTTGCGAGCTGTCTCTGGCACGAATTATTTACTTCGACTTTCGACTTGTAGTATGGGAGAACATTCGAGAGCCTATTATCAAGTACATGGCAGACATCCGAGAACGTCGTTTGGACGACAACCGAAAGACAGCTCTTGCCGAGCGTCTCTCGTTGGTTAACGACGTCCTCAAGGACTTCGTCACCCCTCACCGAACGAGGGAATATCTTCTAGCTCTCGCGATATTCATTCCAGAAGTCTACAATCGGATTCAGCTCAGCGTCTCCGAGGTGGATGTCACAGAACTGCGTTGTTTCCTGAAAGACTCTATGCCAACATACTTGGAGAAGACAGAGACAAAAGACTCATTTGTCGCGCAGACTCGTGAGCGTTTTCACCTGGACGAATCTGTCGATCCCCTCAAACTCGCCCTCGCCGCATGGTTCACCTGCCCTCACTGCCACAGCTCAGAACGACTTCCTTACGCGCTCCACCATCTCTGCTACTCGTCCTCTGCTCCTAAGCCAGGCGGGCTGTCCAGAGAAGACTTCGTTCTCATAGAGTGTGCGTTCTTGCGGGTACATTGGGGCTTTGAACTTCCTGTGCCTATGAACATTGTGACTGCCGATGGTACCAAGCAGAGTGAAAGCGTAATTGAAGCATGTGGATCTAATGTGAAGACAGCGACGGCTGATGAGTTGGATAAGGCCGACATTTGGCTTCAGTGCCTCTCGCACAATTCGGCCGGCCCGGGTATCCCTATTATGAACTGGCGTACAGCCGTACGTGTCATGCCTGGTCTGCCCTCTAATTGACAGCAATGATTTATACCACGCGTTGATCATCCAATAGGCTCAACACCACTGCGGTGACTCAGGGCCTCCTGCATTTGCCCGGGCAACGGAAGAACAGGTCTCAGCAGCCACGCCATTATGGGACGAAGCGGACCTTATGTCAAAACACGATTGGCAGAAAGACGGGGAGTTCAGCTGCACGCATTGTACAGAGTTCGTGGGGGGTGACGCGGGGACGTTGGTCAATCATCTCCGGAATATGTTCGTGTCTTCCACTGCGGCTCAAGCAAATTTACGTGCTGATTGGTTGGTCTGATAGTCATAACGTCCCTGATATCACGAAGGATGATTGGGTGGATGGACACCGCGGCGTCCGCGTTCGTAGACCTGTGTATCTGGTGTCACGACATGAGGAGGTTGACGAAATGTGGATACAAAGGTTTGGCAGGATAGCCCGTGTTAGGGCCGTCGTGGATTTTTAGGATATACCTTACGTGGCACTGCATGCCTTCGTACACTCTACTAATGTATATCAAACAGCTGTCCAAAGCTGTACCCATCTTCTCTCCAGCATCGTTCTCCCGACGTTCGTTTAACTTCGCCTTCTCTCCCTTAACGCCTTAGATTATGCTACGAATGTCTCGCCGCCTTCCTCGCTGAAAATGGAACTGGGACCAAACCACTTGACTTTGGGCCCCTTGGCTTACCTTACTAGTAGCCGTACGTAGATCAATCAATTATTAGATGCATTACAATTCTTGCTTATCAGCCTGAATTACGCAGAAGACGGTGCCACATTGCAGTACGACTAATAGTTCTTTGGTAATAACGTTCCAACATATGATCACTACCACCGCTAGCAACTCAAGTATCATGTACATATCATCGCCGATACGGCTATGATCTAATGATGCGGTAACTAAGCTCACTTCTCGTACCGTGGCGGAGGCTCATCCTCGTAACCCCTACGTCTAGAGGGGGACTCAGAGAGAATCGCTCTGGCGACTCTCTCTACAAGTCCAATTAACGAGGTCGACTCCGACACTAGCGGTCGCTCTCCTGTCCCACTTTCTGCGTGTCCATCAGGAATACCAGGGGGCCCGTTAGGTATCCCGACTGTACCTGACCCAACAGTGACGACTGTCACAGTATCCTGTGAACATCGAGATTGTGGCTCAGAGGTTGGTACGATGTCCCCGGGAATGGTGCGAGGCTGTCTGCGTTTATTCTTCCGTGTTCCGAGCGTTCGAGTGGCCGACAATGGTCGCGATTCGCTGGTCATCGGTTGCATTTGATCTCCAGCCAAAGAATGTTGAGGATTAGGCCGCCGGTGTCGTAAACATTTTGTGCGCACCAAGAAGAGAGCACCCGCCGAGGTAAGTAATGCCACGGCTCCTGCAACTATACCACCAATAGCGCCGCCCGGAAGGTGGTGAGAGGAGTGGCTCAAGTTACTTTGCGACATGACCGAGCCACCCGGGGAAGCAGCAGTATTATGAGAACTACTGTTGAAAGAGATGCTGGCAAGAGAAGAGCTTCGATTGACGAATCAACATCAAATCAATTGAGCAACATGTTCTTTTACCTTGCTAATCCTGTTGTAGGGATAGAAGTAGTATTGTCAGAACTCGTTTCACTTGATGACGCGCTGTCCTGTCCATCTCCTAAGCAGGTGCTATCATCTAGAATCAAGCTCAGCCTCCAGAGATGTTTGCAGTACATCGAGTAAGGAGACCCACTACTAGGCTTTATTGTGAAATTCCCAGACGATGCCTCAGTTCCGTTAAACTGATCGATTAGGAGGGCTTGCAGCCGAGTGTCTGGATGTGAATGATAATCTAGTGAGTAACCTGTGTAGAAAGGTTATCGAGAAGCTGCACACCACTAGCACTGATATTAGTCGCCCAGTGAAACGGTGAATGTGTGAGGTTATTGTATGTTTGTAGGATATTTGTACGGTCATCGTTTATGTGGATACTACGTGAAGTGAAGCAATAATGCAAGCATGGCAAGACACGGATACGTACTACAGGGAGAAGGGACCTGCATGATTGTTCCGTCATGTTGTGAGCAAAGTATGAGCATTATGGCCGCAGCTCACCGATTCCTCCAATCCAATTAAAGTGGGTATCCATACACTGTGTGGCGTGCGT
>JAXQIY010000221.1:0-10159 GCA_037041695.1 Irpex sp. PG99-01B2
GCGGGTCCCCATTGAAAGCGGAGATGTATTTTTGCACCCATCGAAGCGCTTCGCGCTCTATCAGTGGCGAGTCAGAGTTTTGAATCGTATATAACCTAGGACCACTCACGGTCATGCAATCCAATGTTACCCACTCCAGCAGCTTTAACTTCGGCGCCGCCCAACCAACCAAGAGCTGTGCCATGGGTTAGGACCCTTGAAACCGTGCGAATTCGGGGCATTAAAGCCACGTTATTACTCACCAGACAACCTATTCCGCATATAAGTAGTGCGGGTGGGCCAAGGATACAGGAGAGGTGTATTTACCTGTAGTTGAGATTCACGTAGATTATAGGTTCGCCGATTGCGACAGACCGTTCAACAACGGTTGCTCCATCCATACTGGTAGACAGATGACCTCGTTAGATAGGTACTTTGACCATAGGAGGAATAATTACCTCTCCCCCACTTCAAATCCACCTGAGAAACTCGTAAGTATTTCGTGTCGCAACAATATCCCATGCAACAAAGATACATTACCTCCATAAATGTACTAACGCAGTGCGGGTCAATGACTCAGCTCATATATGAAAGAATACACTTACAACGACGACGGGAAGCTTTGTGTCTACAGACATCCTTGCTGGTCTCCAAACATTGACCGTTAAGCCTGTTCGTGCGATAATAGGCAGATCAGGGAGATTCCACGCATCTGCACACGTTACATCAAATAAAACTCACAGTCTTCTCCACCATCGAAGTTGACTGATTCGAGATATGCTTCGGCGAACGCTTTTGCGTCTGGGGCCAAGATGTCTGGAATGTCTACTTTCAGCCTCTGCTGAACACACGGTGTGCCGATGATCGTTGCATTGTTAACTCCCGTGTATGGCTCGTTTGCAAGCGGTAGGCGGAAGCGTAAGTCGCCCACACTATGAACGTGAATCTTCAGGACGATAAGTACATCGTTATTGAGCATGACACTTACGGAGGCTTCGCGAACGGTATGCCAAGGAACATATCTATACTTCCATTGTTGATCCCAATGAACGTACCGTTATCCAAGGCGATATAGGGAGTATTGCTTAGGACAGAGTTTACGCATAGTGCTATCGTGAGACAGAGCGCTGCGAGAGGTACAGTCGAGAAGGACATGACTGTCGTTCGTGAGCAGTAGAGATGTGTAGTGTTGCGCTTTTAAAACGTATATAACCCCATCAGTCGCGTAAAACACACAATGTCACGAACTTACGTGACACGGGCCCCGTCGGTTACATATCATTCAAGCCCCTGGCGCTCAATATATGTAGGGCTAGCCTCGTCGAATATATGGGCGGGAAGTTGTAACGCGCTCACTATGTTTGATCGTCATATGTATGTCGCCGAGTGCGCTATTTCAAAGTAGCAAGTCAATTAGTCAACTTTTGGGCGGTGGCCTCTTGGTAGTCGGATGGGTGGCTATGTCGTTGCGGTTCCTACCAAGACTTAGTCAATAACCTGACCCAGCGAGAAATAGAGGTCTTCACAATACTTGCCATCGTGCTGTCTAGACTCAGGGAGATTTGCCTTCGGCGAAATCTGTGATGCCTGTAGGAGGGGAAGGTAACTCAAACTGATCCGTTGTTAGCGGAAAGGAGTTTCTGCGAAAGAGTGCGATATTCGCGGGAGGGCTGATTTGTACCTGATCTTCGGCTGGGTGGTTCGCTGGCCATGAACTTGGCTCCAGTATATGCATATCTGTGTATAGTTTCGGAATGAAGGATCTATTCCAACGATGTCCGCACAACACAAGGCCCGAGTTCAACATTCGACGGCTGTAGATTAGAGTATTCTATTGTATCATTGTCGGAACGGCGGAGAAAGTACAGACACCACCTTTACCGACGCCTTGTAGATACTGTAAGCACCAGAGCGTTGATGAGCACATTATCAAGGTATCCTTGAGCTACTGACTCACCTCTATATCCTACCGAATCCTGCACTACAACGAATATTTCACCAACAACGAATTCAAGTATCCCAGAGGACCTCCCCTAAAATCGTCAGTGCCAAGTTCGCGAGGGTTTGTTCCGTCGAGGAACGTCATCAATGCTGGCTTTGATAGCGTGTACAGTGGCCATTCCGTGCCATTTTTGCCGTTCGGGTTGAGGTAGTTGACGAAATGAACGAGATAATCTGTCAAGTCCCCTGGTCCGTAGACATTAGCCATCTCATGACCATGAAACTGAAATAAAATGAATCAACGGCAGTGGCATGGAATATAGCACGTAAGACTGACAGATCCAAGGTCTGGGAACGCTTTCATCCTCTTCGATACTTAAAGATTCGTTACGATCAGGGCTATATCATGCATATCGTCAAGGCTCCAATACTCACTGAATGACCACGAAGGCTGCTTATCAGAAAGATGTTGTAAGAGGTATCTCCTTGGTCCCGTGATCAGAATATCCCCTTGGAGAGCGGCAAGCCGTTTCGACTGGGGCGATAGCACATTGCGATCACCAGTGTCAAAGGGTGAGCCTTGGGCAACGTCTTGCGGGTATAGTTCCAACAAATGTTCCACCTCACTGTTGGTGGCGTTTGGCAGGTAAGTTGAAGTGATGAATGTGCGAACCGCATCATCCGTACTGTACACCGCAATAAACGTGATGCCAATCTAGCTGAATGTGCGACAACTTACGTGATATGAGTCTGCGCCAGGACAGAGAATGTTCCTTCATCGTCGCATTGCTAAAGAGGATTATTAGCCATCGATCCAGAAATGACGAAAATCAAACTTCAAGGCTCACTCCTGTTACAAAGGGTACATTTGCTACAGCGCCTTTCAACATTGCCTGGAACGGGACATCTCTCAGAAAGGTTCCGTCGGTCCTTGGGATCCAAGTAGAGTCCACTCCCTAGGTGCACAATGTAGGTCTCAGTGATTCAGAAATTATGGTCCGTATGGAGAAATCGTACTTCTCTGTCGGGCAAGATGATTTCGCTCGGTGCCTCCCGCAGACACTGCAAAGGATCTGCAGAATCTTGACAGCTAGTTCTGTTCACTAGATCATCGTGATACTTTTGTCCGTGGACGATGTCTCCGTATGGGATGATCGAGCCAGACTGCATAAACACGCCTCGGAACAGTCCTTCAGTGTCCCCACCATTAGCAAGCATGTGCAACGCCGCAGATATTGCGCCTGCGGACTGCCCCCACCTAACAATACGACGTCAAGACTCATGGATGAAGAAAAGAAGTAAAAAATATCTCACAGAGTGACTTTCGAAGGATCACCGTTGAATGTGGAGATGTACTGGCGTACCCAACGCAACGCCTGACGCTCTACACGACGGGCTTGATGAGTTCCCAGACATTTAAGCAGAAGGTAAGACCTACGATCCTGAAGACCTAAATTGCCTATGCCAGCGGCTTTAACTTCAGCTCCAGCTGGAAAACCGAATACTGGAATGACCATATGAGGGACGAAGGGACCCGTGGTGACAATGCATCTCTCACCTGAAACCCTTGAGACATGCCATAACGATTAGAAACGCAGCCCCACATTAGCAATGACTCGTACCTATAATTCATGCTAACATATATGATGGGTTCGCCTATGTCAATGGACCGCTGAACAATGACCGATCCATCGTAGCTGTACGAAAGGTGAGTCGACGTTCAATTGATGTATAAGAGCATGTACCTAGCAGAGCCGCCCATCTCGAAGCCACCTAGAAGAAGTCACAAAAAAATTAATGTGATACGACAATATGCGACTTCAAGCGACTGACCTCCGTAGATCCACTATACAGACACCATCCAGTGTTAGTCCAAATACAGTTCATGAATACATTCAACGAGAGTACGCACAACCACAACAGGCAGCTTGACGTCCCGCGGAACATGTGCTGGTTTCCAAACATTCACCGTCAGACCTAAGCAGTCATGATCAGCTGCACAGCGCACGGTGCCACACTCGTAACTACTTACAATCTTCACTCGTTTCCGGGAACGTTACAGCCCCTGCCATATTTTCAAGTAGAGCTCTGGCCTCGGGAGCGAGATTGTCAGGCAATATGAACGATACGGGCTTTTGGAGACAAGCGGGTCCGAACATGGTCGCGTTTTGGACCCCAGTGTACGGTTCAATGGCGACTGGCAACCTGAAGCGCAAATTTCCCATTCTGCAAATCGAATATACTGTGAGCTTTGGGCTGATCACAAACAATCGTACTTACGGAGGCTGAGCATATGGTATGCCCAGGTATTTATCGATACCATTGTTTCGCACGCCGGTGAAGGTGGCACGGTCCAGGGTCACCTGTGGAATGTTGCTAGGAGGTGTAGACATAAGCAATCTGGCGACGAACGCTGCCGCGGCCGCCAGACACAGACTGACAGTAAAAGAAAGCATGATGGTGAGGAAGCTCGCTGGCCCCAAGTACGAACCTTATATATCGCTTCTCATTCCATGCGGCGCAGTGAACCAGCGCTAATCATCCTTCTTGAGAGGTTGCTAAGCGGCTCGTCCCCAGCCGTCGTCGCTGCGTTATACAAGAGCCCCGCTTGGCTGATCCACGCCTGCTACCAAATAGGTGGGTTGCTTTAGGCTAGAGCCAATACGTACCAACAAAGTAGTGGCCACCCAAATCCCACGCAATTCTTTGACTGAACGCAGCTCGCAGACTGTGGCAGGGCAGCCGAGAAGATGAACTCGTTTACCATCGGCCAAATGAGATATACTGAAGTCCACACCTCGAGAAGATATTGTAACAGGAGCGAATTCAAGTAATTTATTGGGCCTTCTCTATAAGTATCCTTTTCGAGCTTGCAAGGCATAGATCCGTCAAGGAAAGCCATCAGTACGGGATTAGGCGGAGCTTACTGCAGCCAGTGCTCTGCAGTATCGCCATTTGGGTTGAGATTGTTGGCAAAGTTGACGAGGTATTCTGCCAATTCTCCTAATTGGTAAACATTCATCGTGTCGAGGGATGGGAACTGAAGCATGTATCATGTTTTCAGTAGAAGCGCAGCACTATGCACAGATAAATATACATACAGATTAGGAAAAGATTGCATCCGTCTAGAGGCTGATAAGCACATGACATTAGAGCACAGATTCGAAAATTAGGGGTGGCTACCAGACTCGGAGCGCTGTGGTAGGAGGAACCGTCTTGGGCCATTAAACAGGACATCGCCTTATGTGCCGCAAGGCGTTTGTACTGAGGAGACCCTACATAGAGATCGCCAGTTCCGAATGGCGAGCCTTGGGTAATGTCTTGCGGATAGAGCTCGAGCAGTCAATCTACCATAGGGCTGCTGATGTCTGGGAGATATTTTCTGGGAAACGAATGAGCGGTCTACATTGTCCGTGCTGAGAAACCCCGCTGTGAGCGTATATAACCGCAACCTTCAACATACGTAACTTACATGATGTCGGCTTGAGCCAATGCAAACATTGTGCCTTCATCATCGCAATCCTCGGAGCAGCGACGCATTAGTTCAGGGAAAACATGAATGTACTACATAACCACTCACGCCAGGTACAAAACAAAAAGGCACATTTGCTATTGCGCCTCGCAATACTGCTTGATGAGGACGTTCCACCAGAAGCCTCCCATCCGGTCGTGGTATCCGAACAATCTTCAGGGCCTAGAATGAGAGCCTGTGTTAAGTATTCGCGGTTGAATGGAAGATCTTGTGCAGAAGGTTATCTCTCGAGAGAGGAGAGAGGGCGTTGAATGCATCATAGCTTTGATAATGTCAGGGGGTAACTGTCGCAAACAGTGCCATGAATTCGTAGTACTTCTGCTTCCTGCTTCAGCTGCGAGTTTGTCGTAGTACTGCTGGCCCTGTGCCAAGTCGCCAAACGGTATCGGAAAACCTGAGTGCTTTTGCTTTCGCCATGTTGGATGCCTTGCGTACATTTAGAGTCAAGCCTGAAGAGCAATGGAATTAGCATATGACAACGACGAGCAGACTATACTTACAATCTTCGCTAGCTCTCGGTAAGGAGACAGAGGGAGTGTTCAATAGCCCCTTTGCTTCAGGAGGAAGCATTTCCGGAGTGCTAAATGATATAGCTTGTTGGAGGCACGCTGAGCCAAACGAAGTTGCTTTATGCACGCCCTCATATGGGGCGTTCGCAACTAGTAATCTGAAACGCAATTTGCTCGTTACAAAGCCACGGCTCGTAGGATATTGGAACGCAAGATAAATTGTATCGCCTCACGGTGGCTTCGCAGACGATATCCCGAGGAACTTATCGAATCTATCATCGCAAACCCCGATAGATATTCCTGCTTCCAATCGAATGCGAGGTCGAGTGAGCAGTCCGCTGTCTATGAAGTGAATGCAGCGGCAATCGCCAGACCCAGGCTGGAAGTAAGAGCCCTCATGAGCTGTGTCGCTACAAGAAAATGTATATCGACTCAGTAGAGTTGCCAGCTACATAAATAGCACCTCACCTTGTTCAGTTGGCTTTGAACCGGAACAGCCATTGGTTTTAGACACTTGATTTTCCATAACACCGGACGAAGGTGCGAGACCGGCCTCATCGTGTGAATGCCGGAACGAGAGTCGTCCCACGTCTCATCCGATCTCTTCTATACACTGTGTAGCTGGTGACTGCTTGAGGTGTCAGAAATTACGCACTAGAACATAATACCATTCTTATCTGCCACATTACAAGATTTATAGTCGGTCAAAAGTCAGCTTCGTCCCAATTCAAAATCCACTTCGACTGAAACCTAATCTTTTCTATGAGTGCATCAATGCGAAGAGCTGAGTAATGGGCTCCATGTTAGTGATTCTGGTGGTTTCACAAGCGCAGAAAGAACACCCACCTTCGTTGACGGTATGTTCGCCATTGTACATGGCGTCCTCGCTAAAGTGGCCATACCGAAATATATGTCTGGTCAAATTCCAATATCTTGCAGTATCTGTTACACCAGATGCGATATCACTATTGGCCGTAGCGGTATTGAAGCTCAGAGTACGTACCCGTGTTACCTGGGAGGAAGGTCGAAGAGAGTCAGAGAGATATTTGAGCCGGCAACCGGAGTCTGACTCGTCTCTAGAAACTGGACTCACCAAACATGAGTGTTGGCATTACAACGACTTCTTTGTCTTTGTACGCTGACGAAGCTTTGAGTGCAGCTTGGATTGTCCCCATTAGTAGCTTATACGGCCTCACATCACTGTCCGTCTCTTCGTTGGTAGGCGATCGAGGGGCCGGTTCCAATGAGTTGCCCCACGCAGTTGTCAGAGCAATCGAGCCTTCCGAGCTACCGTTGTATGCAACGGATCCAAAGGCGTGCAATGTTAGGTTGTGTTTCATTGCAACTGGAAGGATGGTGTACGTGAATCGCTCTTTTAGCGCCGAGACAGAGCTAGCGAGGAGTACGGTTAACCGTCGGAGTATAGAGAGGAGAACGCCAATAGTCAAATAGCCACGAACCTTTCCTGTACGATTCGGTGATTTACGATAGCATTCACTTTCTCAGGCAACGCGTTGACCTTCACACCTCCCTGAACTAGATCTACTGCCTGAGTCGTGGCTATCAGCGCGTGATATATGCTGCTCCTGGCTCCATCTAACCCCACGAGAGCCCTCCCGAGCTCTTCAAGGGCTGTATCGTTATACCTTGCACGTTCAACGAGCATCCGAATATTAGGGGGAAACTGTGGTCCGTGCGTGGCTTCGCATTCAATCTGCTGAAAGGCTGTGCTCGTCCGCGAGAGGGAGAGCGGATGTGGGTTGGATTCAAGAGTAGTGATCGCAGAGGCAAGGATCCCAATTGCCTGATAATTCAGCTAGTGAGTGAAATATTGAGAAACAGTCATAGTGGGAGGCCTACTGTATGGCGAGGGGGTACGCTAGAATGTCCACCTGGCGTATTGACCTCGATGCGCACATCTAGATAACCTTTCTCTCCCGTTGATGGCTCAGCAAAAATGATATTCCCGCCATATAGTGCACCGAAGCCATCTGAGCCGGACGAGTCAGATATTGTCGCGCTAGTAGGGCAATCGACGTAGCCATACATACCACCTTCGTCCATCAATGCAGCAAAAGCATCTCTACCATATGTAGACTCGAGGTATTGAGCGATTTGCTTAGCCCCCTTTAAAATCGGTGAGTTTCGATATGTAGAGCTGAGGAAGCAGAGCCTACCTGAGTACCCGTTGATTCTTCGTCAATACCATACGCTAACACGAATGTTCGTGTAGGCTTGAAGTCGCGTTCGAGGAGAGCCTGTATCGAAGTCCTAATACAGAATACTTAAATCGTTGTTTGACACGGAAGAGATTCTGCATACAGCTGAGTAATGAGATCCGATTTATCATCACAAGAGCCTCTTCCCCAGATCCAGGTGCCTAGGGAATATATAAATTCTCAGTAAGCGTTTCAGGCAAGGTCGATAACTTACCGTCGTTAAACCCAGAAAAAGGAGGATGCTCCCACTGGTCCACCGTGGACGACTCAACAGGAACGACATCTAGCAAATCCATATTATTGCTCAGCGCGTAGAAAGCCCGCAGGTATACCTACCTTGATGGGCAGTCATCAAAACCGGCTTTAAGGACTCATCGGAGCCTTGCCAGTGAAAAACGAGATTGTATGTGTTGATTCTTGTCACATTGAGAGATTGAAAGCTGCGTCGTCGCGGCGTCTGAACATGCGGTCACTTGACAATGTTCGAAGCGAGTTCACTTACACAAGAGGAAATAGCGACTGAAGCTCTGCGTGCAGGTCTGAAAATATTTTCCATCGAGTGTCTTGACCTACAGGTAAGAATTCGTCATTCGAGACCGTTCTGCGACCAACATGCATGCAATCAATAACAGGATGGAAGAGTATAGGCTGTTTTTACTCACGGAACGCGAATAATTGCGCTCAGTGCACTAGCCGCCTGGTTCCTGAATGTACTGGTTTCGAAAAGCCTCTCGAGAGACTCATCCAGCTTGATCTGCCTAGGAAAGAGAGGTGAAGTCTGTTTACAAGGTCCTGTGTCACGGTAGTCTCCCGCGGCATCGAGATTGACACTAGGTAAGGTAAGAGGAGCTTGGAAGCCCGTGTTTGCAGAAACTGTCTGAGTCACGCCCAGTACGAAGAGAAGTGCACGCAGCAACATGCCAGTGGCCTATGGGCGACAGTACAAGACATTGCCTTCAAAGGTAGTATATAATATCTTTCTGGCACTCACCACCATCCTAACTTTCGGTCTGAGATGTCCAATATAGCCTCAATAGCACGACAATTGGGAGTTGGAACTTCTATTGAACGCAAGAGACTATGTCGACATGGTGGTAGCTGTGCAAAGAAAGGTTGCCTCATCCAGACTCTAATCGATTCACTTGCCTTCGGCAACGCCCGAAAGCTGCTGACTCTCTGGGCAATTGGCTTACTGCGATTCTCGCTACTCTTCTGGCTTCCAACACCTGAAGTACCTGCGCTACGGTTCAGACTCTTATTTTGTACGTCGGACTCAATCGTGGGTGACTGTACAGCCAATGTGCATTGCAGCACCGAATCCGAGGCTCACGCCGTCTCAACGCGACAGTGCCGCGGCGTAGTACAGTGCGAATTCAAGTTTTGCAGTACGTTCTCCGGTACTGCTCTGTTGATAATCGTTTTGCGTGTTTCCTTTGAGTCGGATTGTTCTCTATATTCTTTTCTGTTGCGTGTGACAAGGGCTATCAGACTACTTACGCTTTGCACACCGTGACTGTTCCTACTATACTAGCCCTAGGTAAGCCACGTCCACTGGATCCTGTCATGGCTGCAATACATTATTGACACAGTTTGCTCTAGATCCTATTGGGCGACTCATGTGAATGTGCTGTGGAACTGCTTCAAGTTTATCTGACGAACTGTCACAAACGATGATGACGTTTGGCGTCAGCGAGCCACTCTCGCGGAACCGCAAGGACGTCGGCTCCGGCGAGTCAACCAGCTTCAGGAGCTCTCAATATCGTTCTTAAGGGTGCTTGGCTACAAATCTTGAGATCGCTACCTCCAAGCATCTACGCATTTGCCGCAGCTGACGTTTAATACACCGCAATACCATTACTGATCACTTCGTATCTTCCACACACAGTCCGATGGCTCCCAAGCCGACCACTGCCGCTAAGCCGAAGGCTGTAGGGATTGTGGCCACCTCCCAGCAATCTCGTTTCCACACAGAAACGCTG
>JAXQIY010000222.1:0-10051 GCA_037041695.1 Irpex sp. PG99-01B2
ATACGGGCGTAATCTCCCCGTAACCTGCTGGCGTGTCTCTCACCAAGATAGCTAAATGAAAGGACTCAGCATTCGTCGTAACAGGGTAAAAAGCAATAACTCACTTGACACTCAGGAGCATAATCTCTCCCTGGGAGGCAAACATTCTCCTTCGCGAGATACAACGTAGGAGCCTGGTTTCCCCGTCCCGAAGGTTCGTGTAGAGGGTGAAAAAGGTACATCTATGTGCAATATGGTCGACATTAGCAAGAATCCGCTGTGACATAACTACAGGAAGACTTACCGAATTTGTTGCAAATCCACATGGTGACGTATTGCAGCAGTTCTTAACATGTCAGATACCTGCACAAGGAACAGTCAGCAGGCGTCGCGTTATAGATTAAAGGGAAAAAACATACCTGAAATGTACGAGCATAATCTCCCCATGCGATAAGTCGTTCGGTCTCGGCGTGGTCCAGCGTACGAGCATAGTCTCCCCGTCCCGAAGGTGCGTGGAGTCCGCGAGCGGGGGCTACCTATACGGGAGATAGAAGGACGGTCAGCGTGGTTAAGTCATGTAAATGGACGTGGGAACTTACGTGTGAGGGGCCGAGTTAACGGGATGGTGGACGAGAGTGGAGACTCTACTGCGAGCATGAGTTAGGCGTGCACGACAACAGAGTAGATAGTATTCACTCACGGCGACAGACTGAACACTCGACGCTCATGGGTTGCACGGCTCTGTGCGGACGCGGTGCGGATGTGAGGGGCCGCCTGACGAGAGAGCAGAGGGGAATCAGTACATGTGCAAGGCGGTAAACATATATAACATAACATACCTTCGAGCAGTCACACGGCATGGTGTGGGGCAGACGGTAGGGCAGGTGGCGTGAGCGAGCAGATGAGGGCGAGGAGTGAGAAGGGAGAAAGGATGGGGGCGGGGGGTGAGAAGAGAGCAGAGATGAAGGACCTCATCACCTTCCGTCGCCCTTTTATACACTTTCCGGACAGGAAGACGCCCTCGACCCGATGACGCATCATCGGAGAGGTGAGCCATGTGCAGCAGCTTGTTTAAATGTCAGAGTTCTCCCTCGGATCCTCAAACAGTCGGTGGCCGCCCTCGATCTCCTGCAATATCCGAGAGGCGCGCTCGAGCCCCAGTTTCATGTCTTCCCAGCTCAACGTCTGCTGCAGTCTCATTAATTCTCCTATACGAGTTAGGGATTTCGACGATCCGAATGACGGAAAATGAAAGTCCCATACCTTGGGTTTGAAGCGCCACCCTCAAATGTCAGGTCGCTCTCTGCGCCCGTTGACAATTTGACGTATCTCGGGCGCGATGCGCTCCTCGCAATCCAGACCGAGGAGCATCGTCGTTGGGTATGCCATGCAGCTACTTACAGCTTGCGGGGAAGCTTTCTGGAATGGGATGCGCCGCTCGAGGTCGGCTTGTGGGTCAGAAGTCGAAGTTGCAGACTGTGATGGGTTAGTAACGTGACTAGCGTGTTTAATGTGATTGAGTTCACATACACACGCCACTCGTGTTTCTCGTGCTTCTGTGTAGGATCTCTCGTCCGACCACTGATAAGGATAGGAAGCATCTATACGAGATAATAAGTTCTCGTTCTCCGTAGGAAAATCAAAACAAATAGAAGGGCTACTCACCATCATGCTATGTTTATCGCAAGCACACTCACAATTGCGAATTTCTCCACCAAATCTACAATATGAGGCAGACATTTCTAACTCTGAGAGAGATCCGGATAAGACGAGACTCACGAATAAGAACGGCAACTCGCTCAGCTCAGCGTCGGCATGTCATTCCGAGTCAGTAGCACGTCCATCAACCTGCGAATTTTCCATAACCCGATACCATGCTGCTGGGCTCATGTCTATGCGCAAATGAACCCTGTGCTTGGGATCGAGGGTGCTCTATGTCGACCTCTTGCGGATAACGCGCATTTTGACAATTAAGCCTGTAGCAGCAAGAAAACTCTATGTTAGTACAACTGGGCCCAGCCCTTTGTTCAAAGATGGTCCTGAAGGCTCACGTGAGCTCGTTTATACCCCAGCTATTGGGTGCACGCGCCTCCAGTGATCATCAGCACTGAGTTTGGTGAATGGAACCTGTCAGTGTCTTCCTGGGTACCTCACTGAAGGTACGCGGATCATCGCCCCAAGAACCTGTCAGCGAAGATACATTTTGGTTATCTTGAGCGTGTTCACCCACAGACTCACTATGCACAACCTATTCCTATACTTAGCTTCACGTGAGCTTGTTGACTCGGACTCGGAGTTGATGAACGTTGATTGACAAGCCGAACACTTACAGACTGATGGTCGATGACGATGATCGTCGATATTGCATATTTAGTGCACCAAGTCGATATCGAGACTACCGCGAGCGCGAGCTCGAGAAGCCACGAACTTGCAGCAGGATACGACGATAAAACATGACTCTTGGTATCCTATTGAGACTTCGGACAGTAGAGGTAAGTGCGGGAAGCGGGCCTGAGTCAGCCTAGGCCTAGTACATGTTAGTGATATAGAGTTGCGTAGAACATAAAAGCTAATGAACCTCAGGCTATGTTGAAAGAACACTTGATTCGGAGATCGGAGCGGCGACGTATGATGAACTATAGTGCATCATGATCGTGAGTTAGAGTTAAGCATTACGCACATCATGAGGGACGTACCCTCAAAGTTTTATCCTTGGATTCTTCATTCCCTGCGTTTTGACAGTAGTAGCTTCGTATATATCTTCTTCGAATAATTGGTTATTGCTCTACTATGCTCGTCAGTCTCCACTTCGAAATTCGAGGGTGCTCTGTGTCGTTGCAAATATGACTTAATTGTGGAAGGGAAGCTCAAGCTGGAGACCTCGCCTTCGGTGTCCCGCGAGATCTGTTGACATAAGTTTGTAGTGCAATGTTAGTGAAACGACTGTACTTAATCTGATTGGGTTCATGCACCAATACTCCTCGTGCTTCTCACGAGGATCTCTCTGGAGCAGATTGATTACATTTACTATTTGGAGGCTCAGATTGGAACATAAGTGCTCGTACGCGTTGGAGAGATTTCCGACGAATAAAACCAGTACTTACTGACTTTGCCGTGCTATTTTTGTATGTATTTCCGCTACTACTGTACTCTTTAGTGGTCTACAGAGGCATGATCGTAACGTCAGTGCTGTTAAGCTTGCGCGAGTCAAAGTACGGCCTACCTGCCTCTTTCTCTTCGTTCCGCGCATGTCAGACGGCGTGGCTCAGTACCATAACACCGGATATGCGCTGGTCTGGGCATGGGGCACGCCACACTGAATTGAGTGTCCTGCTGCTCGGATATGATGGGAACATTCCGGGTTTACAGATGTGTACTCTCGCGATGCACGTACATCAACATTTCTGGGGGCGCACGTGAGTTTGTTTACACTCCGGAACGTCCAGACACGTATACTAACCTTCCATGCATTCAAAGACGATCGGAGCTGTGGTTATAGGCTTTGATGATCATTAACGGAACACATGGCTGAGTACCTTATTAATGACATTCCCATTGTCTTCTCCAAAGTCTGGCAGCGGGAATGATTCTTGTTTTAGTCTTGCAAGCCTTCAACAAACCACTTCAGAGCAGTTGTTTGCCTATTTCACAATTGCACGTGAGTTCGTTGAACTGATCTGAAGTGATGGGAACGGGCTCACTTACTCGCAAATGATTAAACGAGATGATGATCACCGGGGTTGTGCACCATACGCATTGTGCAGATACCTTGTCCCCGCCGGTGCGGTGCAAACTGCTCATACAGTGCAGTCATGGTATCTAAATTTAATGATGCACTCGTTTCCGAATCATGCTGAGTCCAAAAAACATACCGTGGCAGCACCCAGCGAGAGGACTCGTTGTGATCTGATATCAACTTCGGCTTGCCTGGCGCATGTCAGCCTACGACGGTGAGCTCTGGACCTCAAGATATGTCTGGGCTATAATCAGTATCCGTCAGTATAAAATTCGTGCATCATAGCCACACACCTGAGGTTCCGCGTTGTGATATCCCCGCCATTGACACAAGGAGAGCTTCAAGTCGAAGGTGATTCCACTACCGAAGAGGCTGGAACATCGTTGATTCAGCGTATCTAACAGATCGAGTGAGCAAGGGAGAAGCTTCACCGTGGGATCCCAACGAGTAGTAAACGATCGAGTCCATGCGGGTGTAATCAGCTAACAATTTGATAGAGTTTGCGAGGTGGATGACGTTCTCCGGCCACTGATGACCAACACCATGCTCGATAAACAAGCTTACCGGAGTGATACTGGGACACTTCAACGCGTACAGAGTATACTATGAGTGGAATGAGACATGAAAACGACTCGAAAGCGACTCTAAAAATCGAAAGCTTACCTTGCAAGCTTAGGATTCTGCGAACAGTTGTCGACCTTGGCTTTGATTGCAGATCTAATAACTCACAGTGGATACTCACCAATACCGATCGCGAGGCGTGGACACCATTGGAGGTCACTTAGTGCCACAGATGAGTTTCTGACGTAGAGAAACGCCTGTCAATCAAAGTATTTCGGGGGCGGCGGGGCTTGCTACGAATACTCACTACGAGCCTGGGCCATGCTCATCACATCTAACTTGGTATTCTGTGGTTCGGAGGGTTCTGAAGCAGAGCTTCTCGGTAAGCTGACTTTACTATTTCGGAAGGCCTCGAACGAACTTACCATATGTAATTAGCGCACTAGATGAGCTATCTCGGCATGGGTTGAGCTTTGCGGAATGAGACACAAAGTGGGGCAACGTACTAGACACTGTCGAACGTGTACCACAGTCTAGCAGCAGTTTCAAGACGGGTGAATAATATGGCAGCGACTAGGATAGCGGGTTACACTTAAACATGAGTCAGAACGAGCAAGACAACATGAAACATACCGTCTGTACCAGTTCGCAATCGTTTGATCAATTCAAAAACCTATTTTATAGCACGTGAGTCCGTTGAACGAAAAGAGAATTTACAAATCATACTCACTGTCAGCGATATAGGCATCCATCGGCGTAAGAACCCAGCATCTGAGGCTTCGAATTCAGAGCCGCTTCGTCACTTGTTGTGCGACGTGTGTGGCGCATACGGTCTCAACTATAGCACATGAACTGCTCGACTCGGTGTGCTACTCGTGGTTGTCGATTCCATTCTCTCGGAATCTCTGCCGTGGGGTTTGAAGCTTAAATGGAAGGACAGCCGTCTGTCAACGCACCCTTCGTAATGTCGCTGTAGTGCGGCCGGCGGCCGCACATCCAATGCTCCCGGTACCTATCGAAAATGGGCTCTCTACATCCGGCTTATGCAGCGCAGCAGCGGTCGTCGATTAAATTTATTCGATGGCCTCCTATATTTAGGCATTAATCAGTTTGTTCGCTCTGGCAGTCGCCACACTAAACGAGGTTGCTCGTAGCTATCCGGTGCGATGGCGCGTTAGTATCGGCTGAGTCTGCGAGTGCGGTGTCTCAGACATGTTAACGAACCGTGCAATCCTGAGTTGAAGTCGTTCTGAAATAAGAGTAGTAATGCTAAATAAAAGACGTGTTAGCCTAACTTTGGCTCCGAATTGTGACACTAGTTACGTACCATGCATCCCGACCTGATGCGCATATAACCAGTCTGAGGCCTCTATCCCAGACTTTAATAGAAATAAATCACAGGCAAGGCATTCGACATATCGGCCAGCTAATACTTACAGTAGACGTACCCAGTATCGCTGAGCTCTGTGGTAGTCCAGCGAAGACTTGCGGACGTCGAAACAACTGTCTGATACTGAGCTCGGCGCGATTATGAATCTCAAGATCGTCGACAGGCCAGACATAGCTCTCGAGGCGGAGGGTACCTCAGCTTCTGACGATTGAAGTTCCTGTAAATACGCACCAGAAGCCTGCATGTAGCTAGACAATTCATGGTGAATGGGAAGGGGCACCTGAGTGAGTGACGAATCTTGAGCAACGATGAGTCGTTTCACTTCCCAACAATCCCCACATTGTAGAGAATGCGCAGAACCAGTATTGATAGGTCATCACAAGGGAACAGTCGTATGGAGGGTCAGTTCTTCGGGCTGTACCACTGGATGGATCTGAGTTGTCACGGCGCACATTGAACGAGCTGGTGTGGGGAACATCGAAGTGTCTGATTGGAGAACACGGCGTCGTGGAGGTACACTAGCCTATCCGAGAGCAGTAGTCTAAATGGAGTGGCCACCATGCTACGACATGATACTTAAGTATAGCATTAAGAAGCTGGTAGCGTGGACTCACAAATAACAAGTGACCTCTTTCGACATCTTCCGACCCGACCACACCCCCTTTGCCTTTGCTACCCAAGCGACCGCCCCAGATTCGTCCCTCGTATGTCGGTCGGCTGAGTTTTGAGTGTGATGTCGGTAAGAGACCATTGCGCGAGAGCAGAGAGTGGCAGAACGAGAAAGACAAACATTCGGCACATCTCCGGAAACAGGAATGATTAGATTGGACGCCCGTGATTGCTACTTGTCGTAGTGCCCTCGAGGTCGAAAACAACATCGTTAGTATAGGCATGGCTGGGTCAAATGATAGCCACCGGTGGTTGAGAATGAAGTAAATTGGCCCATGTACCAACTCCACGCTGTCGGAGACATGGTGCGCCTTCGGCACACCGCTTCGTTCATCAAATACAGTACCAGTCGAGTCAACCATAATCTCATGTTCGTTCTAATCTTATCCTCGCGTGCTCCCATGAACAGAATATACATATGAAAGGGTGTTAAATACCTGACTAGCCACATCCACAAATGCATGTCGTCCCAATTGGCTGATATAAATAAAGAATGGATCGGAAGTTGAACTCGAAGCGCATACATCCTACGAGTGATAGCATACGCAGTCTCACCTCTAGTTGTGCGCACAGAGCATACGTGCTAGGAATAGTAATCTGGTGATATCAAACAGTTAAAAGGGGATCTCAGGATATGCTAAACGAAGAATAAGGTTACGGTGATACAAAGGAGAACTGTATTAAACGGCTCGCGTTCAGTGCGTGACACAACGGCCGACATCAAAGTTTGCAGACGTACCGAACTGATGCCCTCTGCAGATCCAAAGTAAATCTCGATCCCGACGTGCGTTCGCGCATGCGAGGAGAATTTTGCAGAACCAAACCCCCGAAATGATCCAGTCCCCAGAGTGCCCGGCCCAGACTTCTATTCAAGGTAGTGTCAGAGGTTTAAAGCAAATAAGCACATCCGGCTCACCTAAGCTTCCATCCCGCCTACGACGGCATATTATGGGCTCACATCATGTGCTTCACGAGCATTGAAGACATTAAATCAGTCGGAATACATCAGAGACGGCCTATTCTTCGTGAAATAAGTGAGCGTTAGGACACTCACGATATAATGATCCGGCGCAGTGATCCCTAGCCCGAGAGAAGTGTGGGGGAAGGATCTAACTGACGCACTTGATGTGACCCACGGGAAGCACGTCCGGGCTCGTTGACAGCTCTTGTAGTCTTGACGTAGCCACGGCTAAATCAGGCCACGAAAGAGCGTGAATCGTTCAGAGAACTTTAAAAGCCCAATAAAGAAAATTCAAGACAACTTTCTTGTAATGTCCGCATCGTGTATTTTCGAGCGACCAGAGCGGAGGCCCATTTTCTCCATGACAGGGACACTAAATCGGATTTCAGCATGCTAAGTACGAACACGATAAGATTGGATGGACCGAACCACTCACCATCAGGCGCACTTCCACCGGGTCAGCTTGTAAACGCGTATTACACCGTCCACCACTATCGAATGATCTCGGCACTGGCCCGTGCTTTCCGCCTAGACATGCCGCGGAATCCCAACGTCGACAGGTTAATCAAGATTCGACGTCACAGTAAACGGGCAACGGCGCAACTCACCGCAACGCGCGATTACACGTTCAGCTTCGCCTCCACGTGAGGTGGCGGGAATCGCCATACGCAATCCATTGAAGGGACTTGGAGACGGATCTGTCTGACTGCACCGAGAGCACGAACCCCAAATGTCGCAGCAGGGCTGCTGTGCAGGACCCACTACGTTCAATAAAAAGATATACATGAAAATATTAGCCGTATTCACGTTCGGAATAAGCATCGTGATACTTACAGGTGCATTAAATTTCATGCTGAAGTGCTCTAGAGACTGCTCCCGAACCTGCTCGTGGTCGTTGGACCGGCAGTGCTTGAAGGTGGCCTTCGGCCAGCTGCGGCGTTGGCCCGCGCATAAGCAGCCGGATCTGAACGGTAAGTAATTAGACGTCACACTCAATACAGAAAAGAGTGATGTGGAACGACTCACTGCTGGGAAGCATGCTTCTGTGCATGCTGTCGCTCTGTCTCGTACCCACGTGAAGCATCGGGCATCGCAGCACAGGCTGCACAGCCTTTGTGCATGCCACTCAGGCTAGATCTATGTCAATAGTGCAAACATACCTTTTGAACCTTTTGAACGTATGGGCCTGGCCGTCATGCACATATTCCTGTGCTAAAGTCGCATTACATCGTATGCATCTACGTGAGTTGTATTCATTAGTGAAAAGAGGGTGGCACTCACCGGTCTGCCTGCCATATACAACAATCCCTCGCTCACGGCCTCCGAGCATATTCACTGAAGAAGCACATTAGTGACAGGTGGCCTAGAATGATGCTTGGGGTGGTCTCGAGCTTCCATCCGCATGAGGATCTTGACGCGATCCTCCGAGTGAAATCGACGTCAACTGCGTAGTCTGCGCAAAGATAAGTAGCAGAAATAAGTAGTTAGATAAAATGTCCTACTTATTAGAGATGCCCATACCTTTGGAAGAGCCGTGTTTGAGCCCTGTTTGCGCGTTTTGGTCGATGTCATATTTCACGATATGACGGTTGAGAGTCAGCGCGACGCAAGACTCGATGCCGGCCCTTGGCAGCGTCGAAGCTTTCACCTGCCTTTTTCGTCAGGGCGGCTGTCCATATTTGGCCGAATCTTATCTTACATTTGAACGCTCACGATCTCGACGTTATCTAAGAGCATCTGGTTGCGCCTCTAGGTAAGTTTCCTGTCATCCTCCACTCGCGAACTCAATCTAATGGGATCTCATCAGTATGGATGGTGTAATGAAGCCGCATCGGGAGTGTCTGGCCTTGTCGCTTTTTCCGTAGGTATGTGTTTTGTATCTTCGCCACCTTGAGCTATGGCTAAAGCACAGAATCAACGCGTGTGGGGTGTTCATGAACAATGTTCTCGCTTTTTTGTTTGAATCTCAAGTCTCAGGTCAAGTTATGCTATTCTACCTCTGAGATATAACACAACGGATTTACTTATGTTGAGCTCATTTCAATCATTTAAAGTTTAATCAAATCGGGCTTCCCGTTCAATCACACAAGACGAAGCAGCATTGATGTCAGAAAATAAATTCGCAATCAAACCTATCGAAAACGCCGCCAAAGGATCCTCACGCATCACAAGTCAAAAAAAAATGAAAGAATTCAGAGCTCGGGAAAGGGGGCCGAATCGACACTTTGTGTCGGCCCAGCCCTCCTTCCCAAACTCTGAATTATTTCGGTGCATGCCCGTCTCTCCCCTCGTCCCCTTCAGAACTCACTCTCATACCCCCACCACCCTAGTCCGCGACCAGCGCAGCTCTCCGCCATCGCCAGTGTTCCCCGCCCACAAGTTGGCCAGGACTACTCGCAGGTGAGCATTTTTATTCTAGCCTGGGAGGACAGTCAGTCTCGGTATGGTGCGGTCGAAGATTGCGGTGCTCGCTATGCCAGCCGTCGACTTGCGCCCTCCGCAAGCGAGAATCGGTGGTACGACGAGCCTCTTGCACGGCTCTCGCGATAGTTACAGACCACCTGTTGTAGTACCAGTCACTAAACGAACTGTTTTAGAACGCGATTGGGCACTTGCCGTACTCCTGACGCGTCCTGTGCGTTTTCGAGTCGTTGTATGCGCGATGAAACCCACGGTACGTACTGAATTCATGTCGTGACGCGTCGAGCACCCGATATTGACGTATTTGGGATAGGGCGGTCCAGTGTTCGCCAAA
>JAXQIY010000223.1:0-10095 GCA_037041695.1 Irpex sp. PG99-01B2
CCCAACGGTACATTACACTGTCTACACAACTGTAGATGCCGCTGCCACGACTCCGCAGTCGAATCTATGATTCCTGCCCGGTTGGCATCTTACCTCGGTCAGATATTCCTTTCCAAGCGTCTGTTCTGCCCTCCGTGGTCGACCTGGAGCCGCTGCAATGTACAAGCATGTCGCGGAGATCTGCGACGGGCACTGGCATTCGTTTGGCTGTTACCGCAAGGATTATTCTCATGGTGTTTCCTATCCACCGGAAACAGACTCTTTCGTCTCTCAATCGGGGCGCAAAGGGTCATTCCGTATAGCGCACCCATCGCTCAGGCTGTTATAAAGGCGGATCTGCATGCCGTCCGGACTCTGTTCTCACACGGACAGGCATCCATCTACGATACCCTTGTTGATGGGTGGCCCATGTTTACCGTAAGTCGTCCTCTATTCGGTTTCATGTATCTTGATGACGCTGGTGGTTTGGTAGTATGCATGTAGGAGGTGGCAGCGTAACCCTAGCGAGAAAAACTGTAGTATTGTTCAATTTTTCGTTGACGCAGGGGCCGCTGATTTGTTGCACGCGGAGTAGGTGGCGTTATTGACTGGCACGGTTGGCATAGCTAAACTTCCGCGATATAGATCAGATGCAGTATACTCAGCTCACGACTGGCTTGTCATCGGGATATTCAACCATCTGTTGAGCAATGCGAACAAATCTCTTGCCACCTTAGTACGCACAAGCCCAACTGCCATCAATATGCTCCGTGCGTTCTTCGACGTGGATGCGATGGACGCCCTCGAAGATTTCCTCAGTCGAAAGAAAGGCCCTCAATTCGACGTACAGGGTCTATTATCGTTTCTCGAAACGACTGAATGCGGCGCTGAGTCTCGCACCCATGTATTCCACTGTATCGGATACAGCCCGCTGGGGTACGCGATCAGATTCTCGCCTCAAAGTGTCTTTTCTCTATTGGAATCCGGGGAGGATGCCGCGAGGGAGCCTACAGTTGCATGGGCGGTGGCGACAGGGAACCACTGGCTGATCAGACCCCTCATAGAGGCGGGTGGAGACGTTAACATGCGTCATTCGAATGGTCCTACGGCACTCCATTATGCGGCCCTCAACTGCAAGTACGACTCCTTGCGCGAGCTCTTGAAAGGGGCGGAGCATGAAGTTGACTGGAATGCACGGACGCCCGAAGGAGAGAACGCGCTAGAGTTGTTTGAGATGGGTGTGTCGCGTGGATTGGGGCAAACATGGGGATTCTCTGCAACACAGATGGACGACTTCCGTTCTATCTTAGAGTCCCACGTTTCTCGCAACGTGTCTGGTACTTGCGACGATGCAGACGAGTTCTCCTTTGTTATACCGGGGTCTTTTCCACGTACAACATCATAGAAGAGCCTCGCAAGGTTTGGGGCTGATAACATACAGGATATATGAGCCATGAGAAATCCAGTCGGTACATCTCTATCGTACACCTATGTAGTATGCTAAATGAAATACAATGCTCAGTGTAGTACGAAATAGGTTTCAGAATACAATCACTAATCCAGAATCTTCGACGAAAAGTACACTTGAGCACACAACTAGATATCATAGGACCCATCAAATGGCTCATCACCCGGTTCATCATACGACGCATCATACAAGTCCTCATACGACTCATCTTCATATGGCATCTCAAACATGTCACGAACCCCTTCGTATTCATCGTCAGGCTTATAACTGACGCTAATGAGAATCTCAATATGGCGCACCTTGCGTATCTAACCATTTTAAAGCCTCCTGGAACTCAATCCAATGTCCTTGTGGATCATCATCATCGTGATCGTAAGCTAGAAAATTACGATCGCCGAGCTTTGTCAACGCCTCTCGCCAAGTGGTTATGAAGTGTTTGAGGAAATCGAGGGTGGGGAAGAACCATTGTAACGTCTCGAAACGATCATCTTTAGCACATTGTTCTATGATCTTTCCCCAAGAGTAGGCTGTAACGTCATGGAGTGAATCTGGTTCTGCGTCTACGACTGGCAAGATTCGAACATGCATTGCCGTGACATGGTCGATCGTGATGGCAGGATCGTCGGCCAAGGTGGCAGATGTAGTGGTCCCCGAAAAAAAGAACCTAACTTCTACGCTAGGTAGTTTGTCTTCATGCTCCCCGACTGTCAAAGAGCATAGATCCTGCAACACTTCGTAGTTTTAAGCCGATGCTATCATTACTGAACATAAAACCGCTTACCATCTTGATTTCGCAAGGAGAGAGTGTCCCGCATATCCATACTGAAAACAAATTTGTCCACTTTGTCATTTTGGCATAGGGTTTTGCCGATATCGTGTATCGTTCGTTGAACTGATGGTAGCAGTTGTAACTTTGTACCCTCTCGTAGCGTCGTCGACGGGGGCCTGTGTTGTATGCAGCGCAGAACAGCAACGTAAGCCAACCAAGCTATCTCGGCGCCATATAGAGAAGGTTGAATCGTGATTTCAACGCAACAGAGGCTCGATATGGCAAGCGTAGTCTCTGTGAGTGCATCGTTCTGGAAATGAGGGTCGACCTCCCATGAAATGTTAGACAGGCTGAGAAGCACAGAGTTGTCTGGGCCAGGCCTATAGCTGAACTTGCCCATGAGTGAGTTTAAATCGTTTAGGCCTCGAAAGTGAGGATTTTCGATCCTGAGATTGCCGCACTGGTGGAACGGCGATGGGAGAGCCCGCGGGAGACCAGAGGAAATGCGAAGGTGAATGGAACGCGGCGTCCGAGTGTCACCACGACTGTCCACAATGTGATAGGATATCGATATTCCAGGTGTTAATGAGAGTCGAGACGACTGCAACCAACAGAGATGGAGCCATGGTCGGTCTCCTATGCGATGCAGAAGAGTCGCCTTCTGAACGTATGCTGACACGGGTGTGAAGGTCCTTGGCGTCTTCGATACCAGGAGTGAGAACGAACACATGTCCTCGTAATTCTTAAGCCATATGATCTCGAAAATTCTAGCACGACAGGCACGAGCCCAATACACGCAGGTACGCGAGCAAGCTCCAATTTCCTTTATGGCCTCTTTCCGATTCGGTACCTCGTATCCCAGATCGAGCAGTCCGTAAGCATATCTGCAGATGTAAAACAGAATCCTTTCAAAGAGCTCTGGCGGTATTTCGGCCGCTAAAGCCATGGCAGATGACAGATGAGTCGTCTAGAGATGACAGTGATGAGTACAATGCCGACAATTGAGCTGAACTTGAGTGATACCGTAACAGCCTGACAGCCTTCCTGAGATACGAGTGTCGCGATACCTCGATCTAAGATGAAATTGTTAGATACAGCTAACCCTGAAGAATTTTTAGGTCGAGGTGCAGTCGTAAGCCAGTTTTATATCTCCCACGTCGGGATATATAGAGACGGAGGAGTCGGCGCGCATGCAGCATCGGGTCAGTGAGGTCAATGAGAAGCCTGAGCAAAGTTCGAACAGCGAGCACTACATATTCGAATCGGCTCGATCGCGCTCGCGATCTCGGTTCGGTCCACTTGAACGTTGAACGTTTAACTGCCATGGTTCATCATGAGGAATACAAGAAGTTTTAGCTGCAGAGAATTTTGAGCGACCAGAAGCACGAATACAACAAAAAATATACGTGTACGCTCAAAAAGCAGTAACTTGCAATTCGGACGTCGTTAGCCATGCCATGCCGGTGACTTGGCCAGCGAGTCGAACCGATCTGATGACAACTTGGACCGTGGCGAGCGCCCGAGTATCGTCCAGAAGTCACGGTTGAATTTGAACGCGTCTCCCAAGTTTCTCCTGTTGGAAAGGTGCAGCAAGAGGCCTAAAGCTCTGACTCGGAAAGATATAACACTCACATGCGGAGATATTCCCATTACTCCACTCCGTACCAAGAGAAATGGTCGAAAATGCGTTTCACAAGATCTACAGTCGAATACATGTACTACATGCCCACGTCATGAAACTTCCAATTGAAGTCAAGATTCAGTGCTCAGTACTCGGCTATTATCAGTCATGGTTTCTTTGTGCGTATATCATTAATGAGATCACTTATATTAACCTAATAAAGACGGTCTCTACAGGCTGACATGAGCGGATTTCTACGGTTGTCGCGCTAGAATAGAAGTACGCTCGCACAATCTGATAATCAGCGTAGCGTGTGAGTTAGTTCGTTACAAGCTCCGTGCATCTTTATTCAGCTCTGAACGCTGTCGCAGCAGTTTTGCACTACTGCCACTAACGAGCCATAGCGGTTTGGCCACCCCGCTTGGGTAATTGACCCCTCAGAGAACAGCTCCGTCGACCGTAAGTGTGAGCGGCGAAATTCTTTGTTCCCCCTGTTTCATAACATTGCAATCACTGCTCATCGTTCTCGAAAGAATCTCCTGTAGAATTTGGTAATCGCCAAGATGGTAGCCGGATGCAGCGATGTACCCAGACAGTGAGTATTTAACTGAGCTTTGTTGATATAGCGCACACTGATACGCACGATGAAGGCTTGCTCCTCCTCCGCACGTCTTGTCAAATATTGCCCACGATAGCATCAAGCCACGAAGCCACAATTCCGAAGATTATTTCCCTGCTATCGAAGTTGGTGCCTTTCCAGGGCAGAGACCGCACCTCGCAGTCAATCCAGCCGCGCGGCTTCCTCCGGAACTGTTCAACCTCATACTATCTGATGTCAACTTACACTGCCCCCGCTCCGAGGAATCGAAGCGTTCAGGTGCCAATAGGACACTTCGGCGGTGGCTAGCCAAAGACGACGCAGAAGATGTGACGCGCGATCTTAAAGCATGTTCTCTTGTGTGTCTCCACTGGGCTCTGAAGTGTCGAGTATACGTATTTCACCGCGTAACCCTCGCGATCTCTTCTCCAAAAGACGCGCAGGTTCTCGTGGGATATGCGCTAAAAGGATGCCCGTCTCTCGCACCAGTGCATCAACTTGCATGGAGAATTACGGTAGTCCAGGATTACCACGCCGCATATCCATTCTGTTATCACCTCCACCTTCTTAATCCCCTTACCGACCGCAGCTTTTTCTATCAGCTTTGCCTTCGTGGCCCTGTGCCTGAACGATTCCCTCCAAACAAACTCGGCTCACCGCACTGGAACATTCCTCCATCTATAGTCACTCCGCCCTCCCTACTGCCATATATGCACATCCATGTTGAGGACCTTCGCTTCCCCTCGTTCTCTCACGTCATCAAATACATCAGACATCTCACATGTGCTAGCCACTCGGTCTTCTTCACCAGATTAACATGGGATAATGGGGTAAGAGAAACAGAACCTCTCAGGCTGCCTCGTTCTCGATGGCTGGCCGTGACTCGCCCCCAGAGAAATCGCTTAGAAGCGGTGAAATTTGCGGAGACATGTACGGATAACTTCCGCCTATGCCTGTATATGGCAATGGTTCAGCCACAGTGTGTTCTGCACCTGCTGTCCGGCGACGAACTACAACAAGCTGTCTCATTGATGGCTTCGTTGTGCAAGCTCTATCCGGCGAAGGATATATCTGCTCGACAATGCGGGTTGCGCTGGTGTAAGTGATTGCGCTGGCATACTGATCAAACACTAAACATTCAGTTAGATTCTCAGCCATTAGAAAACCTGACAGAGATAGGTCTCACCTTGATTCCGAAGAATGGTGGAGTTGTGCGCTCTGATTGTCGATTTATCCTCGGCGATCCGCTTCCTACTACAGCGACATCCGGTATGCGAAGTTTAGTCGCATTCCGCGCTGTATTTACGAAGGACGACATTCACATCGATATAGGGACTCTCTTAGACCTTCTCTCGACCCACGCAACGCTACGTATCATACACTTTGACTTCTTCGATGACTACGAACACCTACGACGCTCGATGCATGGTCACACTCAATTGATGCATCCTCAACTCGGAGAGTTGACGTTTATCCTCACATGCCAAAGATCGAAGTACCATCTCTTCTCTGAGGTTCCCATTGATTCGGACGGAGAATATGACTCAGTCGGAATAGATCCTCTCACATTGTCACCGACTGGTGCGCTCTTGTCTTCAAATTTGCGTTAGTGTAACACTGACATGGATAAATAGGTCAGAGCTGGCGCGATTGGTCATACGTAGTACCCTCGCTACTCTAATTGTCTAACATAGGGTAATTTTATCTATTGCTGTGGGACCATGTCGCAACTTGTTAGTCTATGGATCTGAGATTTTTACACAACATCACGGTAGTATTGTACTGTTAAAGCGAACTTCGAGGACAATGTGTTCAGGATCTGCATGATGCGCTTCTGATGCCTGAGCTGTGTATTTTTCCAGTTGTTCTCAAGGGTATGTTCTGGAGTGAGTCGCTGGGCCTAGGCGGAGTCCAGTAGAACAGAGCCGACAATACAAATCAAGTTCAATCAAGTCTGCTCACTACTGTGTTAAACGCGGATGACTCCGAGTACTGTACAAATGTCACGAAAAGAAATCATAGAGCTCCTGCCATCCCTGTCCGTCGTCCAACCACATCTATAACACTTTAAACAGTCAAATCAGATCCTAGGCTATCACGGCGAAGATGTCACGTACCTCCCATACTCTCCAAATCCTGAAAATCAATCGAACGCCACTCTGAATACCCTTCTTTAAAAGCCAGATAGTTACGACCGCCAAGCTTCTTCAACGCCTCTCGCCACCTGGCCACGAAGTAGGTAAGAAATTCGAAGCTGGGAAAACACCACTCCAGTGCTTCAAATTCCTCATCTGCAGCACACAGTTCGATGATCTCTCCCCAAGGATAAGATATAACGGCTTCGGGTCCAGTCGACGAACCATTTGGGGAGTGTGATCCTGAACTTGAAGTACTGGGTGCGTCAACTTGAATGTACACACGTACCACAGATATGTGGTCAACTATAATGGAAGAGTTGGTTTCCTCGGTGCTGGCCACAGTCGCCTCCGAAGAATAGAATTTAACATCAACATCAACTTTATCTTTGCGTGTCCCGATTGTCATAGAGCATAGCTGCTGCATGGCTTCGTATAATTTCAGAGCAATGCCATGAAAACAGGCAAGGAGATGACTCACCGGGCTTCTTGCGCAAAGAGGAATATCCCGGAAGATCTGTGCTGAAACCAAGTTCTTCCACCTTATCATTCTGACATACGAGTCTTCCGACATCGAGTATTGTTCGTTGAGCTGGTGATAGAAGTCGTATTCGCATATTCGCGTCACGGTGAGGCGCAGCCGAGGAGAACATGTCCTGTATCATGTATGCGGTGCATGAGGGCAATATAAGCCAGAAAGGCTGTCTGTGCAGCATACGGAGAAGCTTGAATCGTGACCTCGACACTACAAAGAGCGGATATCTCGAGTGCGGTCTCTGTAGGTGCATTGGTTCGAAAATGTGGATCGGCCTCCCATGAGATATTGGACAGGCTAAGCACCACATAATCGTCTGGGCCAGGCCTAAAACTGAATTTGTTGAGGAGCGATTTGAGATCTTCTGGAGTTCGAAAATGGGGGTTTTCGATTCTGATATCGTCACACTGATGGCAAATCGACGGGAGAGTACGTGGTAAACCGGAGAAGACGCGGGAGTAGATGGGACGTCGTGGAGTCACGTCGTCGCCAGGACTGTCCACAATACAGTAGGAAATGGATATATCAGGAGTCAATGGAAATCTAGAGGGCTGAAGCCAGCAAAGATGAAGCCATGGGCGGCCACCTATGCGATGCAACAGAGTCACCTTCCGAACGTACGCTGATATGGGTGTAAAGGTTCTTGGCGTATTCGATACCAATGACGAGAATGCGCACATATCCTCGTAATTCTTCAGCCATACGATCTCGAATATCCTGGCACGGCAGGTACGAGCCCAGTATACACAGGTGAGCGAGCAAGCCCCGATATCCTTTATGGCGTCTTTCCTATCCGGTCTTTCGTAGCCCAAATCAAGCAACCGGTACGCGTATCTAGAGACATGAAAGAGGATGCTCTCAAATAACTCCGGGGGTATGTCAGCTGCTTTTGCCATCAGAGCTGCCTGTCTGCGCATCGGAGTGGTCACTGGTGAATATAAGTAGCTGATTATGCGCGGGACATACCTCTATGGGTGGCAGAGTACGAGAGTCTTGTAATGGCCCGTGGTGCGGTGTAATTGGATATGTGAGGCAGAGACTCCAGATGTAAGAAACAGCCCGTTGAGGAGGATGGGAAGATAGTTCGGAAGGCGCCGAGTCTACCAAGTATGCCACGGCCTACCGGCGCCTACACTTAATCAATATTGCGGTATCGATCGGTGCATTGTCATTGGTTTCCCGCTTATCTAGGCGCGGGCGTTGTGGCGTTTCGTTGCAGATCCTACAGTTCTTGATACTCGACGTTGCTTAGCTGTGCAAGCACGCATAAGACATGTGCTGAAAAGCTGCGGATATTCCAGCAGACCATAAATTATGCAATTCGAACTACATGCCAGGCAGAGAAATAGGATCAGGCTAAGTAAGATGCCCTCGAACGCCGCGAACACTGAGATTACAGTAAAAAGGCGACCACGGCGGTGCATCTGTCAAATCGCTCTCGACATTACTTAACAAGGATTTCCTTCCATATCTGTTTTACTTACATGGAGTGAACGGATCACCCACGCTCAGGGTGTTATCGTAGTAGCTAATTTGTCGAGCACATGTGCGACACGCTTCACCTCCTTCTGCGCCAAGGTCGTGTTCTTATCGAACACCAGCGCATCATAGATGGAGGGAAGAGTATTTGCTCCGTATCCTACGAACAGACGACGGATGGTCAGATGCTCTCTTACAACAAAGACAGTAGATCGAACATACCGAGCCACTTCCCAGGAGCAACGCCCAGATGCCTGTACCACTCCCGATCCTTGATACCTTCTTCGTGCAAGAACCCCCTCTCAAAAGCTACAAGCTTAGCGTTGGCGGCAAGCACGCGCTTCGCAGCTTTCAAGAACGCCTTCACCGGGTCTGATATACCAAGGATATGGTATACCAATCTCCTAAGCCAGAAAAGGACACGGCTGTGAGGTGAACCGGGCTTCGGGAGCTTGGAAAGCTTGTCCTTGAAGTCCTTCTCGGCCGCAGCTTTCTCGTCGTCGAGTCTCACACTGGCGGTCTGGACATTATGGATGGCATGCTGAAGGGGATGGAAATCGACGGAGGAGTGCAGCGAAAGGGACAACGCGAGGTCCTCGATCCTATGTAACGTCAGACTTATGGTTGGATAGACATAGACAGGACCACATACTCCTGCAGGTATTCGTTCAACTCCAAAGCATAGGCCGTTGTGTTCAAAGGCAAGATGATAGCGTCCGTGAGCCTCAAGGCAGTCAGACCCAGATGCTTTGCAACCGCGACATGCCTATGGAATCCAGAATCGGCGTACAGCTCCTGCCACCTTTGACTATCGTAGATCGAGTGGTAATGATACGGGGCGTCGTAGGGCGTACCACCAAAGCCCTGATCCAAGCTAGCGATACCCAGTCTCTGCAAAAAGGCGGTGTAGTCGCTGCCTGAGCCTAGTGCTGGGATGTTGTCGGAGAGTCGCTCCGATTGCTGCGCCTCGAACCGCTTCAGAACAACCTCGTCGACCTTGCCGTCTTTGAAGGGCCCGACGTCTGTACGAGCGTCCCACAGGGTCCTCCCCGAGTCAGTAGGATGCGGGGTATCCAGAGCCACCTGCTTGATGAGGTCCGTAAGAGAGGGCGATGCCCTTACTTCCCATGCTGAGCCAGCAGTCGACACATCTACCGTACTAGGTTACGACTGTAGCTCGACAAGTTGAATGAATTCACGTACCAACGTTTAAGTAAGCGACAACGTTATCAGAGATCCAGTCGCTGAAGTCTTCCGCCCATTCGGTAGAGCCAATAAGGCCATACTGGAGCCCAGGTCAGTATGTACGCCGTGTTTCGTAAGGTATTGACATACCTCTTCGGCATCCCAGCTGGCAATAATAACGTTCCTGAGCGGCTTCCATCCCTGCTTGGTAAGCGCACCGAAGGCTCTGATGATTTCGTGCAGGGAGACTGTGAGAAACCCGGCGCTAGACGCGTGCACGAACACGAGGAATTGTGACGAGCAACGATCAAGCGACGGTAAACACG
>JAXQIY010000224.1:0-15956 GCA_037041695.1 Irpex sp. PG99-01B2
GGCCGCCGCGCCTCCATGCCCGCCGACTCCCTCGCCCTCTACCACCCCATGTCCCTCCAGACTCTCCCCGACTACGCTACAGGCCCATCCACACGCCACCTCGTCAGTATGTCGCGCTCCATGTCCAGTGGGCACGCGACTGTAGGCAGTCTGAGCGCCGCGGCGCACCACGCTCATCACCAGCAGCAACAACAACACCACGGCCATCATCCGTACGGTATGGACTCGTACAGCCGTCCGTCTCTGTACGGCTCCTCCCAGAGCTCCTCTGCGCTCCACCCCTCGAGTGGAGGAAGCGGCGGTGGGTACCTCAGTGCGCATAGTATGCCGCCGATGAGCGCGCCCGCGTCGATGAACACGCCGAATCCGTTTACTTCGGGTGGGGGAGGTGGTGCAGGAGGGTATGGACGGGTGAGCCCGGATGGACATCATCAGACGACGAGCCATAATACTAGTCAGGCGAGGTATAGTTTCCCGAGTGAACATTCGGTGTCGCCGGGGCCTGGGAGTGGGTATAATACTCCTCATTGAGTGGAGTTTTTCCCTCCCTTGTGGCTTTTCTGGTCTCGTTTGGTGATCGTCTCTCGCTGTCTGCTACTACTACTCGTCGTCGTCGTGCTATCCGCTGCTCGCTGCTCCCGTCTGCCTCCTACTTCCATAACTTTTTCATATCCCTATTGCCTATTTCTATGTTCTATACCGGATACGGACCTTTACACCTTCTCCACCCCGTACTTTACAAAAGTAGCCCTCCCGACGGTGCGCTTGCTTACTTAGTTTTCTACTACTTAGTTGACATTGTTGACTCTTCCCTTTTCTTGGCTGGCTCGAGTACTCTTTCCTGTTCCTTTCCCTTTCTGCTGTGGCTATTCTGTACGTACATACGATACGCTGTAATTTCACTCCCCTCCCCCTCACACCTTCCGCAACCCACCATCCGCAACGTGCCTTGTTGTAAAGTAATGATTATTTACTCGTATCGTCGAACAAGATACCCTACTCCCTCTCGTGTCAAGTACTACTACCTTAGGACAATTTCTCGGGTTCGCAATGTAATATCTACTTCCGTCCTATCCTTCCTACCGCGATCGAACAGGGTCGTAAGCTCGTCTCTGGTAAGCGATACATAGACGTCGACGCCACCCGATTATATGATCACCGACTTCTTGGGCGGTGGACATTTTCAGGTACGCCCCACCCGATCGTGGGCTGTCGAGCGGTACCGACGTTCGTCGGGCTCGGTTGTGATATCGTGCCAAGACTCCGAGTCTCGAGGCGGAGTAAGGTGCGCTTTAGTTCATTCGCAAAGGTGAATATTGACCATGTGAGTTACAGTACAGTGGTCGGGTTTAACTACATGTAGGACGACGATCAAATCGCAGGTGTTCGGTGTTCGGTTTATTTGTTGGTGTGCGCGGTGTGTGGGCGGGGCGCTGAACTGCGAGATGTGCTCGAGCCGACTTGGAATATTAGTGGGCGGTATGTACATTATATACCCGTCGATTCGCGCGGGGTTTGACGTGTCATAATTCCAACACCTCACGATGTTAATCGACTCGGGTAACAGCTTTAGAGTGGCTGGCACTCGAACTGTACAAGCACTGGTGACTTGAAAATCCCAGTGGGAACTTAACGGCGTCGAATCGCGGCTAGAACCTGAAACTCCTCGTCAGAAAATTCCTCTGCCTTTATTGCACGGGTCTTAGCCTAGGCTACTTACCAGAAAATATGTACGTACAGTACACTCGCGGTTAGATTTTAATTGGAAGGGACCTAACGAGGGGAGCCGGGTTAGTACTGTATGTCGTAATGAGGTGAAAACGCGAAACCTCAGCGCGTGCACCACACCTGTTTACGCTGCACGCTTTGACACGCTGCATGGTTAGAAGACGCTCCCGTGAATTATGGAGGAGTAGCATATGAGGCTTGCTCGTAGTGCGACCCTGCACGAATATTGCCATAGAGGGTAGCCAGAGGACCCTGTACGGAGGTTGATACATTGATATCGTCGTCTATATCGGGAATGCATATCTGTTCTGGACTTTCCTAGTGGTCCTGTGCAATCGCGGTCCGTGGATCATATGCATATGGTGATATCACATTGCACGTATTGTGTGCATGTACGGAGCCATGCAGCCACGGGTGGATGCATGGAAGACGGGGGTTAGCAGCATAGCGAGAGGTAACTCGTTTTGGTGGTGAGGCGTAAAGTGTTTTGAACTCTGTACATGAATTCGATAGAAAAAAACGGGAGGGAGGGGAAACGGGGAGACGGGACGCTGGAATGGATGGATGATTGGATGGATTGGACTGAGAATTGAGAGCCGCACAGCCCGGGATCATGATTCCTATGGTCACTGCGCATGCAGCGGTAAGGTATGTACTGTAAATTTAAGTAAGTTCATCTTGGTTGAAAGGACGATGCAAAGACGGAACAAGAGCAAGGAACGTACTGTGTGAGATTTCTTTGCGGTACCTGAGTACACTGTCATCCCGTACAGCTGTACACACTAATAGAGAATAGAGTTCGGGAGATTTTCGTTAAAGTTTGAGTTTTGTAAGCGACCTGAATGAAGGACGTTTGAAAACACCGTCTCTTCGAATGAACGTTCGCGGTGGCTCAAATTCTGCGTTCGCGCTATGCAATCACTGCACGTACCTTACTCACCCATACCTCCGTCCGTCACGATGATGAGGCTCGGCGTACAGAGCTTGCGCTTACCCTGTGGGATTTTCTTTCCCAAGCGTCACGTCGACTGAATCAACGTTTCCCGCCCTTTTTGCCTCTTTGGGACAGGTGTGCCTGAATGACGCTTCGCCATCACGACTCTAGCGCCCCTCGCGCGCATCAGCCGTCCTGACACTGGATGACCCACATCGACATTCTAATTCCCTAAACTTTTCGCTTTGATCTCTTACGCATTGATAGTGCCATCTAGCCACCGCCCGCTCGAACAGTGTGTGTAGGTTTGTATCACTGTTAGCCTGCAGTACCTGAACGTCGACGCTCGCAGCTGGAGATGAAACGGGGGTACGAGGAGTCACCATTGTACATGCCCTGGTCGTGGTCCATTATCTGCCTCGCGTATCCTCTCTATCAAGCTCCGAGTTTTATCAAACAAACTCTCTATCCTACCTCACTTGGCTATCTCGATTTTAGACCGGGCGCGGCGCCAGCGACCGATTGTAGGGCTGGGGCGTTGCATGGATGAAAGATCGCAAGGTCGCAAGGAAAATGGCATTAGTGTAAGCATCCGTTCGCTATGCGTGCAGTGTTGGAGTACTAACATAATGGCTGGTTGTTAGATTCGCTCGCGGGGAGTCAGATGCATCATGCACTTGATAAGTTACGTGTACGGATATACTGGTCTGAAGTAGAGGAGGGATGGCAAAAACGCACGATACATAATGGTGGGTGATTATCGATTATTCCGCGACTTAGTAAAGAGAAGTGCTGCTAGTGGCTGCTGGTGGTGCACCTGTGAGCTCTCATGCTCTCTATCGCCCCAGTATATTCATAGATAGATATCCCTGGAGCGTGTGTCCCAGGCTTCCCGAAGCCGAACAATGGCCTGGTCTGAATCCACGAATCAGCTGGGAAGCTCGCTCTTACCACGAAAAGAAGAAGATATACGATAAAGCCTCCGCTCTACAGGCTCATAGCAATTTGTAAGACCTGTGCTAGGGCTGAATTGCAGTGGGGGCCCTAGAATCGGTACCTTGACCGCGCCTGTGACCGCCACTGCAAGTCGCTCTTTCCGGATTCGCTTCCTATTACGGCCACTACGGCCGCGGGATCCAGCCACAATCATGGCACCTCTACTCGAGTGTGTAATTTAGGAAAGACAATTGCCATTCTCACTCGGAACTTCGATGAACAGAATCCGTCACCGAGCTCGATGCGCCGCCTTCTTTCTCACCCAGCGCGGAGAACCCGAATCACTGTTCTGCACCATCGCACCGCACACGCGCAGCCTTCGAATTCCATGCTCGTATTCGGAGAGAAGGTGCATGCAACGAAGCTGGGAAATTCTTGCGAGCGCCGTTACCGTTTTCCTTTGATGGGCCCATTCCTGCATGTGCGCATGCGTTTGTCCGTTGAGGGTGACGGATCATGTCACAATCTCTCCTTCCCTTCCTTGCTGCATTTGGGTATGTCCAGACTCCAGGCTCTGGAGCCGTATAAGTTCGCCCGATGCTTCTTCGTTATTGAATGAATTGCAAGGTTCTTGTGCCTGGGCGAAGATTACAACACATCCCTGTTCGAGGTCGGCACTCAGGCAGGCGTCGAGTTGGCCCGTTTGTCGTGGCCCTGGATTAGCGGTCTGCTCGGTCTTACAGTGCAAGGTACGACTCGATGTTTTCGCTGATTACACCATGTTCCGACTTATCTTGAGGCTGAACATGTATTAAGGTTAAGAAGAGTTCCCCGCACCGGCCCTGGGCGTTCGCCCTACAGTGCTTCTCGCGATTCATTGCCTCTTGGTTGTTTCGCGAATTCGCGAATTCCATGGTCTGATGGGATGCTTCTGCTTTTGGTCGGCTTCAGTGGGGCTACTGGTAAGTTGGGCCGAGCCCCGCGATCCATGGAACTCGCGGCTGCACTGGACGACCCTGGCGTCTGGCGGCCACGATTCAGAAAAGCTCGGTGATATGTACGCGCCTTACATGGATTGGTCGGATGGCGGTGTCGTACAAACTGCACTTCCTCACTGCCCGCGTGCGTACATTGCGGGCCATAGATTCCGTGGGTAATGACCACAACAGGTGAATTCGTTGGCCGACATCAGGATCATGTGTTTGCGAGGATGGCTGGTTTAAGCTTATTGCCTCCACTCATCCTCTATAGCTCCCAGCATTGTAAGTATTACCATGCAGAATCTCAATTGTATGAACGGCGATTACGCTCAATTGCTTTCCGTGACCAGTTGCAGCCATGATTGAGCCCCCTGTCTCCGACGCGAGGCGCACATGCATACCCACTCAGTAGATCTCCCAATGTCCAAGTTATGTGCGCATGCAGTCGCGTAAACACGCTAACGTACGCCATTTTCCCGCAGATCGCTCTGGGTACAGTACGGTGCTATGTCACCTTCCGACTCGCCACTCGTCACCCGGAAGATCAGACTCAACATACAATAGAGTTCAAGGTTAAGTTCGGGCCCCGCTGGCTGGCTATTCAATCGAGTTCGTCCAAATGAATTGAAAGAACTGAAGAACGAGCTCTCTTTGTACATATTCTGTCACCTGTCGCACAGGTGGATCGGGGCCTGGACCGTAGGCGAGTTTAAGAAGCTCAAGCTATATGTTAATTGCATCTATCCCCCACCGCGGTCGATGTTGAGCTCTCTGTTTGCTGAATAGCTCGCGGGTACAGAGTGATTCATATGCGGAACTTTGATTCTTTGTGTGATATATTCCGAGGTTTGTCGGCGAATTTGACAAGGTTCGACGCGCCACAGAAGGCTCCGGGATGGACGATGCAGAGGCGGAGGGAGGGAAGAGGCGGTTGGACCCTTGGCGAAACGTGTTTGGAGGTTACGATACGGGATTCGGATTCCATGCAGTGGAAGGAACGTCGGCGCTGCATGTATGATTATCATTGTGCATAAGTTTTGTGATTAGTGTGGGTTTTGAATGAGCAGATTTATGTACGCTCACGCTTTATCGATTTGTGTATGTTCGCCGCGGACTAAGGAAATGAAAAGTCAACTGCGGTTTATCACAGTGTGCAAATGTCGTCACCACATAATTCATCTCAGCAAAACTTTCACAGATCACCTTCCTCGACTCAATTCACCTCGTTACACGGTTATATTCACGATCACGATAAGACGTCATAAAGCTTACTTTGCCTCCTCCTCATGTCGTTTCAACATACTCACACCCACCTTCTTGAATTCTTTCCGCGCATGTACATGTGATGTGGCGAGCCGCGTACGTACACGTAAATTCAAGTCTCGCCCATGGTACAATATGATATGATATCTTCCCAATCTTGTTTCGTTCCTACGTCGGTTGGATATCTGGAAACTCGGAAGCTTGGTCCGGGAATACTCTTCCTGCTTATTTGGCCCGTTAGTACCATGTAGACAGAGAGAGAACATAACGGTGACCGATACTTACACATTGTGCAATCTCTTTGCCTATCAACTCCAATATTTCCGACACAAGAACGCGTATGATCCTATACACACTGCAACTCGGATCTATATCGATATGTGCGACTCGGGTGACAGGCTTGTATACTGCACAGCTATGTGTCATACTGGTCAGGGTGACGCCAGCGCTGTCACTGGTATACAGCAGATGTCATAATAACCGTTCGCGGGAAGCCTTGACGTCTCAGGTATAGTAGTATGTATCCGCTCTACTTACGATATTCGGAATCAGCGAGCGCAAACTGACTTTGACTGCGCAGGCACTCACGGAGAACGTTGCCCATTCCCGACATTCCCCTGATATCTGATATATCTCAGTTCAGCGCGCACATAATGCGTCTATGTGTGAGCTCAACTCGGAGTGTATGTACCACCACCGAAAGCCATTGCGCGCATAGAACGAAAATCAGAGAAGCAATGTCCGAGGCCGGGCGCCCTGTTTGTGAGAATGAGCTGCGATCAATGATGGTACTTACTCATCGTTCTTGATGCTGCGAAGATGAGTGACGGTCCGTTGAGAGAAGTATAAGTGCTGCGTAAAACCAGCAACATAAAGAAAGAGAAATACCATATCAAGTGAGGGATAAAGAACTTTAGTATCGTGACTGCGGCTGCGCATACGGCAGCCGTGTAGAGCATTCTGTCATAATCAGTATGAGATGTGGCGGTACTTACAAAATGCGAAAGCATTCACCTATGCTACGTAATAAGCAAACCACATCACAGCGGCAGACATTGAGTCCTCGAACTCGTCGGATTAGATCTTCAGACTAGCGCAACAGATACTGTGCCTACTAGGAACGGCAACAAACACCACCACCCACCTAATTCGAAACGCGTTTCGAATACATTAAGGTGGTGAGATCTTCATAGAGTTCCCAGGAGTAAGAGGACCTCGGTGATCGGTGAGATTGGCTCGCACTTCACCTCTACGGGGTGATCGAGGCGTCCGATGGTGGGCGCGCCTCTCTCCTGGATGTCGAGTCGCAGGGGCCAGGAAATCATGGGTATCCGCGATGGGAATCAACTATTGGGTAAGTTAGGAACAAATTGATGTATATGGTTGCCGGGATGATATGGATACATCTGAACCTAATGGCGGGAGGGAGTGTGGGAGAGAAGACGCTGATCAGTCGTTTATTTTGTTAGCATCATGGTTCGACGAGGAGGAGTACAGTAGTTCGTAACTTACATCGTTAGCAGGGTCGGCATGTGAGTGTTTGCACAGTGGTGAACATAATCTTTCATCTGCATGTCCGCAAGTGATCATGCCGCTTAGTTAGGCTTCTTGTGGACATTGAAGTCGTTGATGGGTCAACAACTACTGGACCTTGAAGTACCAGACCTGAGACTGTGAGGCCGATTACCGAGAGTCGGCCTGTGGCCGCCATGCATATGTGAGTATGACGGCCTGAATGCAGATCACAGCCCCGCGGTACCTACCAATGTGCTCCTCCCACAGACTCGAGGTCCATTGCGTATGGTCAAGAAGAGTGTGCCGAAGCCGTTGATTGAGTGTTTGCTGCGTACCTGCACTAACCACATAGCTTCAGGGACACTGTGGCGATCAGCACATATCAAAGTGATGGAGCGTGATGAGATAGAGAGACGACGAGACCGGCATACCGAAGAAGCGTCGTGGTTGGTCGAAGAGAGAATAATGCTGTGGTGTGCGCATGTGTATGTTTTCTGAGATTGGAGATGTGAGATTGAGACTTTGACAGCCAAAATGGGAGGCGTTGATGGGACGGATTGGGGACTGTTCGTGGCATGCATATGGCGCGGTGGTGTAGAGAAGGGGTATGTGGACAGATATTGCAGCAGAGAATCCGAGAACGCACCATCGGCCGTTACTGAGTGTTTCGTCTTCTCGAGCCTTTTTGTGTAATATCCGTTTGTGATTGTGGCCCAGAATTTCAGAGATGGAGAGATGGAGAGATAGTTGTTCGGGGATCATAGTCTTGTGTCGGCTCCAGTTGGAGGAGTTGAAGGTATGGCAACGGGATGAGATTCTTAACATGTAAAAGACTTTATTACGATGTGTGGTAGCAAAGCAGAGACACTATGACAACTCACCGCTGGTAACAATCTGATAGGAGGGCTCGGAGGTGAACTGGTCAGTATTTCCTATTGACATGGCCAGTTTACCAGCTCATGACCTCAGTAGTGACTCTGATCCTTACTGCATAAGTGCAGCTAGTCGAAGGGTAATTCGAGTTGAATTAATGGTGGTCGTGGTGTTGTGGAAGTTAACTTGAACGTTGCAGCCTGAGCTGTGTATTTCCGACGGGCATCAGATTGATCCGGAGGCTTTGTGGCGTTTTCCCACATTTGACGGATCACCGACGCCGCTCGTGATAACATAAGTACTACTTATGTAGGTACAAAGGATAGGCAGGCCACTGCGAATTTGGTGCTACATATATATGTAGTCACTCTTGGACTTTATTACGTGTGGGGGATCATAACTTCACTCTTGCCCAGTATCCGCTTGCCCATACATACACGAGTATTATGCATTGTCGATGCTACCCTCGCGGATGATTCGTATGTCGGGGAACCGAGGATTGAATTGACACTGGAAGGGTGCTGGACGGCTGATACAAAAATTGAGTTCGGAAGGAAACCAGGCATCTGGGACACGAGCACGGTACTTACCCCACAAGTCCTACGTCCCCGTATTCATCAATGGGAGGCAAGATTGCATTCCCATTCTCGTCTTTTCCTGGCTGAATGTCGAATCCCCATAGGATGGTCGCTATTGCAATAAATATTGCTTGCTCCGCAAAATACATACCGGGACAGACTCTGCAATGCCGTATGAATAACAGCAATATGAGTTTCCATGCGACTAGACTCACCTTCGCCCGAACCCAAAGCTCGCATGGCCCATCTGATGCGTGTCGAGGGTTGTCGACTCTAGTCTCCCCGATGAGTCAAGGTGTCTTTCAGGTCGGAATGTATCATAATCCGGATAGATCTTCGGGTCCCTACGAACAATGGGTTAAATTGGGGTGATTATAAGGTTGAAACAGTATATCACCTATTCATAGCCCTGCGGAATAAAGGATATTATAGTGAGTAAGGTTCACTTAGTCACTAGAGGCACGGGAAGAAGTATACCAAATGTTCCCAATGACGATTGTTCCTAAATAAGTGTTCGTATCTTATCACTTGTTGAACGCAGTGACGCAAGTTTCAACATACCTTTCGGAATAAAGTATCCTTTGTAGTAGTGGTCCTATATAGAATCGTATTACTATGTATCTGCAGCGACATATTTATCTCGTCAGTCACCTCAGTCGCAGCATGAGGTACACCTAAAGATAGGTCAATACATTGTCTTATACGGTTGCCAGGAAAGTTCAAACCTAGCGGAATAACAGGGCGCCATCTCAACGTTTCCCGGACGACAGCTTGAATATAAGGAAGGTTATCCTTGTCTGTAAAGGAAGGAGCCCGTTCTTGGCCTACTACCACGTCCAACTCAGACCTTGCCCTGTACATAACATCCGGGTAATACAGCAGGGCGAGCACGCAGTTCTTTACCGCCATCGCCGTCTGACAAATGTTGGATTGAATCAAAAAAGTAACAAATAGAACCGACCGTGTCTGCGCCACCAGCTCTGGATTCAGAATATTAGAGTGCGAAATGAGAATGGCTCAATCTGTGTAGACTCACACCATCACTGCAGAAAGCCATGAGGCTTCCTTCTTGGAAAGCCCAAACCGACCGCTGTCTTGAGCCAGAACAGATGCAAAGCTCGCCTGGAGATTCCCCTCGACCTTTATTGGCGATGTAGTTAGTCACTGTAACCACGATATTCGACGGAGAATGCTGGCCTACAAATTGTTTTCCAGCGTCCTGATAATAATTTGCAAACAACGCAGCCGTTTTCTCATGCCACACTAGACCCTCACGCTTCCAGCGCGCCAAACAACTTGGAATGTAGCGCATGAGTGGAATAACGTCGACGAGGAAAGCTCCAGGGACGGCAGCACTCGCTACATGATTCACGATGTTGCGGATATGTTCAACGTGCGGTGATTCGGACTGCAGGGCTGGCCATCCATACACGGAACTGAAGATCGACGACGCCGTGAAGCTTAAAGATATGAAAGTCAGCACATACCAGCGTTCTCCAGACGTACTGTAAAGCGTGCAGTCATTGTTAGCTGACGCACACTTCTATATTATGCTCCCAGCTCTGTGGTTGAGCAAGTGTCCGAAGCATTGCAAGCGATATAGCCTCGGACTGTATGCGTTGATACTTATGGATCACCCTGGCATTGAAGCTCTCGTGAGTAGCACGTCGCATTTTGCGCAAACTATGCCATGACGTCAGCGTCTGCAGGGGTGAAGTAAATGCAACTGCTTGTATCCACAGTTTTCCATGTCTCATGAGCGACATGAACATCCCATCAGCTAAGATTTCGCTCGCCATAATCATGGGTGGACGGTCATTGTATATGTGTGAGCAACGATCTGTGTTACATTAGTGTACGCGTAATATACCTGAGATATTCACTTCACCTAAAAGATCGCCTGTAATTTGGTAGGTGTTAAGGACTATAACTTGCTGGCCAAGTAGGTTAAGGCCAAACATTGGACCTGGATAACGGTTCTAGGGAATGAGCACGCGGCGTCGGTATACGTACGAGTGTCAAGAAAGGTACCGTATTGCTGGCTCCATTCAGTAAACCGAACAAACTGAAGTTTGCGTGGCATCTGCAGGACATTCCCCAGGATAGGCAGCCCAGCAGGTCCAGGAGGTGCCCGCCCCTTTCGCGCAGACGAAAGCACTATCCATACGATGCCGAGAGCAACCAGCAATGCTGACACGCTTACAGATGTCCTCGGGCGAGTCAGTATAGCCGAAAATATTTCGGAGAATACTGCATGAGGGTGTAAAAAGCTTGAGAGCGTTCGTGTTAGGATGTTGTTGGTCATGGGGCAGAGGAGAAGGGGCGAACCTGTGCTGAGAGGGCCCAAATAGCACGTCAGTTTTTATATCCCACGCATCTGGCGACACGCCAAGCAAGGATATCAAATGTCCAAGTGTAGCGTGTTCACCAGCGATCCTATGTATCGTAACGGGATTACTACGGCCCTTCAAAGGTTTCGCATCATCCAATACGCTCAAGAGACTGGCGCCATGGCAGTGAATAGCCAACACAGAAGGGTGGCCCCTCCGAGCCTAAATATTCAAATTCTGTACTATTACATCAGCAGGGATATTAAAACTACCACGCCGCTGCTTACCTGTCTCTAGATTCTCTACGATGCACCGTAGCGGTGATGGTTCCGAATCATCGTATAAGTATCCTGCGGACGCTCTACCGAGTCCAGTTTGTCCTTCAATCATCAAACAGCGAGGTCAGTAGTAATAGAGTATTTTGGTTGGGCAATTTAAATCGATTTCTGCGAAATATTTGGGCTCCACTCACCTAGTTTTCTAGCAGTGCTTGGAGCGTAAATCTCGCCAACCCACCAATCACAACGGCCAACAGGTAGCGAGCCTCAGCCGTTGGCGCAGCGATCGGGAAAATCCGACAGCTCCAACCGTATAGAAAAAAACGTTTCAAACATCCAACCAAAATACTCTAATAGGTGTGTATAATTGAAAGTAAGGATCACGAAGTGCGATCATGGTGAGTATTCAGACGCGAAGTCAAGTTGCTCAGCAAGTCGCCACACCGTGACGCGTGACAGCCTGGCCGAACACAATAGACGCTCGCTGACTTAATAAATAATTTACACGGCATTCCATAATAGGAAGGTGAAATCGATGGACGTCATCATTGCGTAGAAGTATTGTATTTCAAACGCTAGTGAGCCTCAGGCTTCGTCAGTCCGTAGGTATCGAAGGAATAATTGAATTATCGTATAACGCATGCGTATTTATAATATTCGAATTGCTAGTTATGTATCTGACAAAGTACAGCTATACAACGGCCCTTCGGTTCATCCAGATTTACTACCTATGAAGCGGCGACGAGGTGGCGGCCAGAGGTGTTAAGTAGTAATCTGAGGTTAATAAGTGATACTTGATCTTGATTCTTGGGTTCGCGAACGAGGTTATTCTGACGGGAATACTCAGCTTGGCAAGTCAACTACCATTTCTCTTTGCTGTCGACTCGGATGTCTTTATGTATACTGGAAAGTACAGTGTTGTAAAGCTCAAATCACAGGTGGTCAAGTTCGCATAAGTAATGCAACCAACACTCGCCGCAATTCCATCCAAATCGTTGCACTGATGAGTCATGGCGTGGCTGTCCTCAGGATTGCATGCACCTCGGAGAAACGAGGAGAGAAGATACATTCAAATGACTTAGGTTTGCTATCCAGCGGCTCGCAATTAGCTTCAATGATAGTTCAGCACATATTGTACTCACAATACCGCACCAGCGTCAACCAACTCGAGCGAAGGGAGAATCGCGTTGCCCTCCTTGTCACGAGGAGGCTTGAGATCAAATGCCCATAGTAGAGTCGCTATCGCAATGAAAAGTCCCTGCTCAGCAAAATGCATGCCGGGGCATCTTCTGAAGACCACCTAATCAGATGTGATAAAGGGAGGTGAGGAAAATCTAGATACCGTCTTCCAAAGCCAAAAGTGGTGTGTCCTATACCATGTGTATTGTGATGAATGACTTCGACTTTCCCCGCTGCATCCAGAAAACGCTCAGGCCTGAAGGTGCCTGGATTGGGATGCACAGAAGGGTCCCTGAACCAATGTGAGATGAAGTAGGGTGTGTCCAGAAATCGACCCCTACCTATTCATAGCCCTAATCAAATATTCCGTCGACGGCTATAATGAGTGGTTGATAAAGAACACAGAGAGGGAAAATGCGAACCAAATATTTCCAATGACAACTGTTCCTATGCCACCAATGAGCTTGCTTGTCATAGCTACCCCGAAGAAAATTGCAGCGCAGACTGACCTTTCGGGATAAAGAAACCTGCAGCCCAGCTATCCTACAGTGTTTGTTACATCAGTACTTGGGGTATCAGCTGCTGTGTTTATGTCATACTTCTGTTGCCATATGAGGTATCGCTGAGAATGTATAAGCGCATGAGTATCTTCTTCGATGCAGGCTGGATGAGCTGACCTAGTGGACCCACAGGCCGCCATCGCAGCGTTTCTCGTACAATAGACTGGATGTACGGCAGATTACCTCTGTCCTCGAGAGCTGGCGCTCGCGCTCGTCCAACTATCGCATCGAGTTCCGCTTGAGCTTTGGCCAGAACATGCGGGTGATGAAGCATAGCGAGTACACAATTGATGATGGTGGTAGCGGTCTATAAGAGCAGTTAGTAATTTGTGCCGTGAAAGAATCTGTACTTGAGCTTACAGTGTCTATCGCACCAGTACTGTAATAAATTACGCAAAACTGAGTCAGTAGCAGCATCCTACCAATATTCGCTTAGATGCGAGACCTATACTTACACTACGATTGCGGGGAGCCACGTCGTTTCCTTATCGGAAAGGCCATAGCGGTTCCTCTCGACAATGAGATCAGCCATAAGGCCCTCTTGCGGCTCTCCAGAAGCCTAAGTGGATAGAAAGTTACATATGACTTCCTAGTCTCATAGTGAAACTGTACGTACTATTCTCGATGCAACAGTCTCTTCACACTGCTTAAAAAGCTGCCAGTGCGCTCTATTCCACGCCGTCCCCTCGCGCTTCCAACGCGCCATACAAGTTGGCAAATCTTTTAGGAATGTAAAGAAATCTACGAGGTATACGCCCGGCCGTGCCGCATCAGTGAGATGCGCTAGGAAGTCATTCATATGCTTGACAATGGGTGTTCCAGGTTCGAGTGCTGGCCATCCATATACCGAACTGAATATTGAAGATGCTGTAAACCTTGGCGGGCACCGTGACATATCAGCCTAATCCGTCTTTGGATACCAATTTTATGAAGCTAGCAACCTACATGGTGATTTGATGCTCCCAAGTTTTAGGATCTGCTATTATGTGTAACATTGCGAGAGTAGCGGCCTCGGTCTGTATGGATTTGTACTTCTGGACGGCACGAGAGGTGAAACTATCGTTAGTTGCACGGCGCATCCTACGCCACCTAGGATTAATCAGTTAGCTGTCCCAATCATAATCGCAGTCACGATGCATACCTGTCCCCATATTTCATCAAGGGTAGAAAAAGGCCATCGCCCAGAATCTCATTCGCCATGACTAAACGTGGACGGTCGTTGTAAATATTCGATCCACAGTCTACAAGAAAATAGTTAGAAGCGCGTTGAAAGGCATTTCCCATGCCTCACCAAACATTCCAGCTGCGGCTTTGTAAGTATTGACAACCACGACATGCTGACCGAGAAGGTCCAAAGAGAAAATCGGACCTAACAAGAGTTACTTCAGAAATTTACCTATTGTGCAAGAGTGGAGGACATACCATATTTCTTCGCCCATTTAGTGTACTGGATAAACTGCAGACGAGATGACACTTGTAATATATTGCCTAGGAAGGGTAAACGACGAGGTCCAGGAGCTCTGTTGCGACGACGGAGTGTAGTATACGCAAAGTGTGCCACGAAAGCTAGAAGAACTACGATCAAAGTGCTGAGCTGCATCTTTGTGTTCCAGGCACAATATTGGATGGCCAAGGGAACGATGAGGAGAGGCGGCTTATGATCTGCCTCCGACCTTTGATGGGCTATGCATGAGCAGTACTCCTGAGACTTGATTTAAGTATGAGAACCCGAAGGCTGAAGCAGAAGCAAACTTACATGTTCGATGCACGATTACGCATATTGACAATCTCCGGTATTTGTCGTAATATTACGATATCTGGAGTGTCCTTCGAGCCGGAGATGGAGGGGCTTCCCGGAAGTACGCTTGACGTGTAATGGATGATGTTATTCAGTACGTCCGTCCTGGAGCTATGTACAGGGTCCTTTGTGTGGCATATCAGAGATGATAGACCAAAAAAGTTTATGAACGAGTATGCAAACACTTACGAATTCGTACTTCTGCTTCCAATGTAAATCACGTAGCTTGACTAGACTGGGTTTAGCATCGATGATAGAAATAGAATCAGTTGCATCGTCTACGCAAGCCTAAGAATACGTTGGTTCCAATACAACTATCGCCTTATCTCGAATGGAGGTTGTCCGAGGAGACTCTTAGCTATACCTGATATACAGGTTCTCACGAAGTGGGATCTGGAAATTGGGGCTGTCATTCAGTAAAGAGGAGACTTTGACGCCATTGGAACTTCTTAACATTCGATCTAAGCCTAAGGATGACAGATATTTGTCAGAACAGGGCGTAACATGACTTATGATACGACTGTGAAATATCTGCGAGGACGAGATATCTTACCTCAGCGCGAATTAACGAGTACCAGTATATGCCAAACTCTCTAATCTGTGTGATTGACCTACAAATATTGTGGCAGTCCTGTGTGGTTTTTCTGGAGCAGGTAACGGATATACCTTCGCGAGCTCAGAACTCTCTCCTGATCCTGCATCTGTAAAACTCAGTCATGAGTCCAACGTGACGTCTGTATTAACCATAAGCGCTCATTCGTCTACCTTAAGGACAGTGCATACCGTTAGTGGCAGATGATCGATGAGGTATTGAGCGTTGACTATCAATCAACCTTTCGTGTGGCATGTCTGCGAATACCGTGGTTGATTTGAGTGAGGAAGACAGACGCTCTGCTTAATGACAGGAGAGGTTCGGGAAAGTCGCATTAATACAGCATGTAATCCTTTACAGACTGCCGCCAGGAGCAAATATCGAGGGTCCCCCAAAACGCATCACTAGCTAG
>JAXQIY010000225.1:0-16066 GCA_037041695.1 Irpex sp. PG99-01B2
GGCGGTGGGCGCCCTATTTCACCCCCGCCGTCGCCAATCTCATCTCATGTCACTTTTTCAAATCCCGAAACTCACGGCCCCGGAGCGCCCGAGCGAGATCGACGTTCGCCACGTTCGCCGTCGAGCACTGTTCAACTCACAGCGAGTAGAGTGCAGAGTGCGACATACAAGCTTTCATTGTGTCCACTCTCACCGAACGTACATCACCCCTTTCAACACACCTCACTCGACAACAGCGCCCACCCATCCACCCAGTCCAGGGACCGTGCCACGTCTACTCAATCTATTTCCGTTACTTACAACCGCCAGAATCTGCATGACGCGAATCGCGTTACACCCGTCGGCGAACCTCAGAACGCCCTCAGGTTCAATAAATTAGACTGGAAATGAAAGATGAGCGTCGGAATGTGTGAGGGTGATTCGCGAGTTCTGGCTTCGTTTGATCATGATCAGGGCGTATTGGCGTAGTACTTATGGGGATAGTGTATGATGTTGTTTGGTGGGTGTATCATATTCACGTTTTTGCTGTGTGATGTTGAACTGGCTCGGGACGAGTTAAGGACGAGTGTGCATGCTATCATAGCCACCGTCGCGCCTACATCACAAATATTGTCACTGTCAACAGTGGCAATACTCACCAAAGTGCCCCTGCCCCGAATAATGGCTCGGTACCACCACATTACACGCCACAAACCTGGCATGTGTACGATTAAATCGGTGCCACCGTCTTACATACATCTGCAATTGCAATTGCCTGAGTGATTGTGAGTGTGATTGCGATGATCAGCCAGTCTGGCGCGAGGACGTATATGGGATGCTCACCTCGACTCCTTGAGAATTGAAGTTGAAGTGGGAGAGCTTGAGTCCAGTCAATGCATGGTGTAGTAGGAACTTCAATTCTATGTACGTACTAGTACTGTATAGTCGCGCCTACGATACAAACATCAACCCTGCTTGACAGTGGCAATGCTCCCCGAAGCCTTCCTATAATCCTATTGCGAATAATGGCTCGTGAGCGTGATACCATAGCCAAGAACAAGTGATATTGCTCGCCGCAAAGTTTGCACCCGTACGATTAAATCGGTCCAATCGTATATCAAACCTATACTGTCCATCAGCCATTGAGACGTACGCATGTATATCACACAGCCAACACACCTTACTAGACTCGTTGAGCTCGTCCACGGGGCCTTCGGCGTTGAACGTCCGATCCTAATAGTGATGAGTGATGCAGATGAGTAGGGAATCAGGTGGTAATCAAGGATAGCCGTGATTTGTGGTGTAAATCAGGACTGAGTGGAAGGAGGATATATCGATACCGTGGCATCTATGAGTACAACAGCTTGGTACCGTCCGGCTTGGTGACAAAGAACTTGTAGCCATAAAAGATCTACAGTCCACGTAAGATGTCAGCTTCTCGTTGAGGCAACTGATGTTCCTGCTGAGTGGCCTCAAGTTAGTGATACTGAGGCAAGCAAGCAAGCTAAATAATAAGCACTCACGACCCGGAAGATGTGAACTATGCGCGTCCTTGTCCGTTAGCATTCCACAATTTCTGTGCAACTTTAATTTCATCTTTTGCAGCGCCTTTTCATGCTCGCGTGTGTTGTAGCCAGGGATTGGAGTCGACGGTGCCTGCTTGTCATTTTCCCATCCTCGAAAACTAAGTATTAACTGACTACGTTATGCAGTGGAAGGCAGTTAGTAGCAGTAGTAGTAGTAGTATACTGCTATGATGAAGGGTTAAGCCTCACCTGCTAGTGTAAAGAGTCTTGCAGCATATTAGCACCTCGACAGCTCAAAAAGCCACAAAACCTTGATGGCAGGCATGGTAAGTGGGCAGGCAAAACCCTTATCGACTGGAGCGCCTGTATCGAGATTTGAAGACTCGGACGGGCAGTTCAGCATGCTTGACATTGACGAAGGATGCGGCAACGTTCTGTTCTAATGTCGATGACTTGACTGGCTATGAGTCAAACATGGCACAATCAAATAACATTGTACAATATCAAACAGTTGGCACCTGGCCTCTTGCGCAAAGACCACGTGAAGTTATGTTACTGCAGGTTAAGCATAAGTATCAGCCAAGTACACCCAAGAACAAAAACACCATTATTCATAGCACGTACCATATATTGTTCCTCACCCTCCCTTACACCACACCCTCATCAAATGCTACCAACCCATCTTCCGTACAGAGTTAAATAAGCTCATCCTCCGGAATAACCACATCATCCACATGAACCTCCAAGTCCTTAAACCACCTCTGCGCATCAGAGATGGGCACGTCGTTCCCGCTCATCTGGCGTTTCTCCATGAGGCCTTGGGCGTTGAACGTCCAGTCCTATGTATAGGAAGTGTCGAGTGGTTGATTGATGATTGAGATTTGAGGATTGGCGATCATTTCCAAAATACGAACACGAGCGGTGATGAGCGTGAGCAATTGGATGGTGCGGAGCTGGATATGGGAAGCCCACCTCGAGACCGTGGCATCTGTACCACTGTTTAGTACCGTCTTCCTTTGTGACATAAAACTCGTAGAAGAACTATATTACCAAACACGAACGCCGTCAGCTCAGTCACACCACATCTCATCCATCAACATCGAGGAGGAAATTAGTGAGTACTCACGTAGACAGCAATCTTATTATCCGTAAACGCGAACAACTCCTTCCTCAACCGATACCCATTCTCCTTCTCCCACTTCTTCGTCAAGAACTGGACGACTTCGTCCCGACCGTTGGCGAATACGTCGCGGTTCCGCCAGCGCGTGTCAGCCTATGGGTTCATGTTCAGGATTAAGCAGAAGTGTTTGTAAGTGAGTAGCTATACGTTATGTAAAGGGGAGTCGAGGGCGTACAGTGTAAGCCTGAGCGACTCTATGAGGGTCCTTCGTGTTCCACAGGTTCTGTGCTGCTTTGACCTTTTGTAAGGCGGTCTCGCGTGTGAAGGGGGGTACGATGCCTGCCATGACTACGAGTAGAATTAAGGCTCAGATTCAGCGAAGAACTGAGGATATGGAGGTGTAAAGTCGCACCTCTTGAACTTGACTTGAGAGGTGTAACGACTATTAGAGCGACCGAGTACTCGTACTATCGATCACCTTATACATATACCCCTGAAAGCTCCTCTGAGTCAACCGCTCTTCGCAATCGATCTGTTTCAGTGGGAGCAAAACTATAAGTGGCATCATCGTGCGCGCATGCTCTCGAGTCCCCGGCGTGGGGAAAGCTGCGACAGAAGCACCCTCAAAGCCTCAAACTGAACTGAGCACTCCAAGTCCGAGTCAGCAATGTAAGAGTCGCCGAGGGAGTTTGTCATGTCCGAGGGAGCCTGAGTTTTCATTGCTGTCGGAGGTTCCTGCATGTTCATGGGCGCATTATAACTCGTGCATGGCCGTGAAGGAGAGAGTTGGAGCAAGCAGGTTGTGAAGCATTTGAACGTTGAAGTACCGTACCAACTTCAAACTGTCACCTCCGAGGGAACCATCACTCAGCACACCCACGTAAGCAGTACATCACGTGCTCGTGAGTAACCGATCGTCTTGGCGCTTACGCATCCACCTTCCCCAAAAGGCAAACTATTCCTTCGCCTTCGCTCACGTCAGCAAATGTCCATTTGACTTTGCTCTCGACATCCACGAGCTAGCATGCGAACTCTTTGTACGGATATGGGTCGTGTCGGGCCCGATGGATGGCGTACTAGTGGCTGGGCTCACCGATAGGAGGTAGTTTACTGACGTTTAGCTCGTATGGATTACGCGTTGTTGTCGACGGAATTGGAGAGGCGGCGAGCCTAGGAGTTGTTAGCGGGGACCATGACTGGTCTAGCCAATAGTACTCTGAAGGCAAGCATGGTTTCTCCAATGCTGCATTACGCATTTTAGTCATTAACCTGGCATTTTTTCTAGTGTGTTCGAGCGAACGTTGGGCTAATGACTCCAATATCAGGTCACTGTCTCGTACTGTCTTTCGCGAGAGCATTTCTGGTGCTTCGTGAGCAGAGACGGTAATGTCGGGTCGGTGATGTTAATTTTCAGTGGGCCTGTTCAGAGTTCGGGCGGCGGTATATAACGCACTTTTGAGCTGGACATGGAGAACTGGCAACTCGAATCCGAGGACTCTTACTGCAGAACACAGACTCATGACGTCTCAACCATCCTCTAGTCGTGCAACGTCCGCACCGGCGCTGCCAAGGTATGTTCACAGCTTCTTCATCTCCCCTCCAGGATCTGATTACCCTCAACCGTGCAGGGGTGCAGCATGTCTCCCGTGTCGCAGGGGCAAAATGGTCAGCCTACTATTTGAATACTATACTACGTGAACCATATTAACATGTTATGTTACAGCGTTGCGACGGCGTGCGTCCCATCTGCGGACAATGCTCTAGCAAAGGCAAAGCGGACGACTGCGAATACACCGGTGACGTGCAAGGCTTAACGAGGATCCAGCTGATGGAGGAGAATATTGCACTCCTTGAAGCTCGTATTCGTGAGCTCGAGGATCCCGCGCAAGATCTGTCGGTGAGGCTGCATCCGTTAGTTGGCCCAGCCGCGCCAGAGCAAGTACAGCTTTTGCCTGCTATGGTGCCTACGGAAGGTAAGCCTTAGCGTATAGTTTTTTTCAGCCAATGTGTTAATGTCCTGTTTTACAGCTCGCCACGTCGAGCATCTACAGTCTGCGAATGAAGATCTCCAAGCGCCCATCGTCGCTGAACCAACGGCTCCGCAGGTCAACTCCCTGTATGTTCCAGCCTATCCATAATTTCTCGGGGCAACAATCAACTAATCGCATATTTATCTCAGTATTCATGCGTTTATCCCTCACGCAACTCAACTCGGCTTCTTCCTCAATATCCCTAGGTTCCTCCAAGCAATTGAGAACACCAATCCCAGTAATTCGCCTATGGCACACCCTTTCGGTCCCCTGTACGACCCTCTACTCAGTACAGTTTGTCTGTGGGGTGCTCGACTCTCTTCCGACGAAGATCTGCGTAAATATGAAGATTATCTGACAAGTCGATCCGTCACGCTGCTGTCCTCCTCCATCCTCAACACGAGTCGTATTGCGTGGACCCAAGAACAAGCCATCATCGCCATTATCCAGGCGGAAGTCCTCCTGGCGAACTATCTCTTCTTCATGGGTAGATTGCTGGAAGGCCGATATCACTGTGGCGCGGCGACTGCACTTTGCGTCAGCTGTCGTTTGAACGCATTGACTTCACCCAGCCAGAGCTTAACCCATGTCCCTACCGGCGGTATGGATACCCTCGTTGGACTCCCTGGTATGACTGCGCCCCTGGATGCGGTTACACTAGGCGAGCGCATCAATGCGTTCTGGACGGTATACTCGTTGGATACTGTGTGGGCGATTGTATTAGGGTCCGCGTCTTCTCTTGGGGAGTCTGCGGGCACTCCGGCGGCCAATCGACCGAATATGGAGATCCTTACTCCTTGGCCTATGAGGATGGTCGACTATGAAGAAGTCAGTGAGTTCTGACTCTTGAACTATGTACACTGCATCTTATACCACGCATTGGATACGTATCAGTGCCGCCGAGTGGTATTCAATTCTACTGACAGGCCCATAACGACCTTGCTCAACGATATCAACTATGAATTTCCGACCACAAGTCCTCTGGCGCTAAGAGCACAAGCAACGACTTTATTCTCACACGCTTCCAAGCTTGCCTCGAGATACGTGAATGGTGCGTATTCATTTCATATCCGTCCCCTCGCGATTATTGACACCTCCATCCAAATTTCAGTGATATCTCCGGCAGAGTCGAACACATTCTGGAACGAGTTCAACAGGCTGGACAACCTCATTGCCCGCTTCATTGGAAGTGTTCCACCCATGCGCGATCCCAATGAAAACGACCCAGATGCACTTGAAATCCTAGTCGCGTCTACCTTCGCTCGCGTAGCCGCCATCCAGCTACACCATCGGTTCTCTGGAAATCGGCAGGCGCCCAGCCTGAGAGATACGTGTGTGCAACACGCTCAAATGGTTGCTGCAGCGGTGCAGACTGTTGGACAGGAGGTGAAGATTCTGGATCCAATAATGGCGGTAGGTCGCCACTTGTATTTCTGGACTTGTTGATATACTCACGTATGTTTTTAATCGTTGTCTGCACCAGGTTATGTTGACATCTGTCTGTCAAGTATTTGTCAGCGAGATCAGCACACAGAGGCTGAGCGGACAGAGAGGAAGTGAGCAGTACACCACTGCTCTTACGACATCCCTCGATACAGTAGTCCATCTACTGACGGAGCTGGGAACCGTATGTCCGCTGATGAGTACGTGCTTGCATATGTCAGACGAACTCGTTCTTCTTCTAATCAAGCACCTGGTTTAGATTCGCAGGCCAAGCAAATCATAGAGTATCAGAACCGCTAGACCTTCTAGCGTGGTCTTGGCTTTCAGACTGGCCGTGTAATTCCAGGATCATGGCCAGACGTACAGTTTGTATTGCACCGCGGTTCTTCGAATGATGCACTGTAGAGCTAAGTAGTCCGTATCATCAGCTAATCTCATAGACGTCCAATGTATATAGCTATAACTTCCACTAGCACTCGTATAATACGCCCATACAGCTTGATGTACCAAAGCTGTCCCTGTACCACTGTGGCTAACCCAGTAAGTAGACGTTTGAGTTGAACGAGTAGATTAGACGCCGTGTGTACCGCGTTTCTCACCCAGCCACCATCTCGACCTTCGAGCTTCGAGTCTTAGGCTTCTGCTCTTCATCCTTAATTGTTTCGTCTCGGATTCAACCCGGCTGGTGCTACAAGAACATCTGGTCAATCTACTGAATACGTTGAAACCCCGGGAACGACCATGTTTTCTCGCGAACTTTGCCGGCGAGCAGCTGACTGTTCCACACTAATCCATTCCAGCCGCACTCTCAGGCCACGCCTTCAAGTTGAAGCTATCTCTCGCCCAGCCCGCTGTATCCGCAAGCTCTCTAACATGTCTGACAACAGGCCAAAGAAACACACCTTTCTGCTTTATGCACCAGATTACACCGATCCTGATGCGCTGAACCGTCGCCTCGCAGTCCGGCCAAAGCACCTTGAGAATGCGAAGGTTATGTTTGAAGGAGGGGTATCAAGCAAGTTCCTCTATCTCTTCTTGCCAGCCAAGTCAACTTAGCCTTCAGCATAAAAACTAGGGATTGGCGGCGCTCTGATCTCCTCCGATACATACCATACTCCCAATAGGAAGATGGTTGGGTCCATGATGGTATTCGAGGCTGAGAACATTGAGGCCGTGCGTAAGATAGTCGAACAGGACGTCTACTATACGGGCGGAGTGGTACGCATGTTCCTTTGTCTGTCATATTGTGAGCGACACGTCTGATGTTGTTGATCAGTGGGATAAGGAGAAGCTGGTCATTGTTCCTTGGGTCTCTGCACACCCGCTTCCTACGTCCCCTATCGCCAGCGAACAGAAACCGAAGTTGTAAAGTGGGTCAGCAGTATGCATTTGATGTTCAATGCGTACTGAGTCTCTTACCAGCCCACTTACTGTAGCAGAATGCTTCCGACATGTAGTTCTGCATCACAAAGGATATCGAATGTGTTTTCGAGTCTGACATACAAAGTTCGTCTATCTTCATTCCCCATGGGTCAGAAAAGTGCGGTCAGTCTCGAGCTTTGAGAAATATCGTACGACTTCCTCATTTGATTATTGCAGAATACTGGCCGAATTTGACCCTTCAAAGATCTTTTTGCACGTTGCATCCAGCTAGAAGTTGCCACACCTTTCGGAAGTACTAGTAATGGTCTCCGCCGTTACACGTTGTTTTCTCATGGCTATTCATTTTCATAGCTCTTAGGTTCTGCGCAAATCTGGCCGTCGTGGTCACGTCACGCTCTTTCTCATGCTCACGGTCACGATCTGCTTCGGTGCCGCTCTCCTCATCGCCTTCATCGGTCATGGAACGGTGCGCTCGCTCAGTCACATGAGCGAATCCATGCGGATATGACCGTATGGTGTTGTAAAAGATAGCTGAGATACTGAAAACAACATACTTAGGTCACAGCTTAGTAATGCCGTAAACATTCTTCACGTTCGTTGGTCCTCTAAGCTTCCGTTCCTACTTTGTGCTGAACGCTGATCTTCGTACTCTCACTGTCTAGAATGAAAGGTTCCTTAAGAGCGAGATGTCCCGAACCTATGTGCGGTGACCTCTCAACTATCTCAAAGGATGCTTGTGGGTTGTATCAGTTGCCATAGAATTTGAACGTTGAACTACTGCCGGTTGCTCGACTCTCGTGTTTGCCTGCTGTGGGCCTTGGGGAAGGAGAACGAGGTGACTCGTACGAGTATCGGCTAACAAGGTGCACACCTGAATGTTATGTCTTGTCACCTTCTCCGGTGATTGATCTTGGATGCGGAAAACAAGGAGCAGAAGAGAATGTTAGATGCCTTCAGATCAGGGTACCCATCTCTCGGCCCGATATGTAAACTGACCTATTACGAGGCAAGCACGGCTTTACATATCAATGTCGGCCTCAGTTCATGCTTGTTCCTTGAAGAAGAAAGATCGATGGGAACGAGTATAACGTCCTGGGCTATAGAATAGGAGACATGCGGAGATAAAGTTCGTAATTCATGACGCGTGCAGGTGATAGCGGAAGTACACTGCCCAGCCGCGTCTGAAGTAAATCTCAGGTGAGCATCAGGATTTGTTGTGTTCCGTCAGATATGCTAAAACTTGTTCTAAATCTAGGCCATCGCTAGACACGAAGGAACGCTGAACGGGGATGAACCATCTTGTACAACGGTTCCGTGAGCTATACGCAGCATTTCGCCTGCCCCACGAGAGGTACGGAGAGTTCCGCCATATCCTCGAATTTGTATTCTGTTCATCCGATTATTGAAGTCACTGTGCTAGAATAACGAATTGTATGCTACGGCTGTGCCTTTCTCCAGGACTGCCGGCTTTACATGGCGGCCGACATATTCCTCGAAAGGAAATCTATCGATAGGAGAACGGGAACACGCAGTAAGAAGTCTTCGAATTTAATGTTCTTACCGTGCCTCGCGTTTCGTGCTTTACTGATGTTCACATACTTGTCAAGTGATGATTGTTATATCTTCGCAATCTTTCACTGTTCTGTTGCGACTGAATCTCCAGAAGCTGCGCTTGTCGGCATCTCTCTCTATCCTTCTGTTTCTTTGAATATACGGTTTGCTGTTGACCTTTCGTGTTACAGCCATTCCCCCGTTGGGCGCTCCATCAAGCACACGTTACGTTCATCGTTTCCCAATGGATGTGGTATGCGAACACCCGAAGCCAGGATTGTATTGAAACAACGCGCCTCAGTCGTACGTATTGCCAATAACTAGGTCATAGCCATGCGCATCACGTCAAGTTTATCCGACACCTGCTGGCCATGGTTTGTTGTCCGTTCCAGGTAAGGAGAAGTACGCGTTGACGTTGTATCATAACGTGAGAGCCCATGAGTATCTCTTCTGTTTGCGTGGTGAGCATTGACTGATTGCGTTTATTTGTATAGAATCAGGGACGGGTAATATGTTTTGCGACATTAAATCGTTCTATGAACCTGGGCATACGCGAGCTCGGCCACATGACACGACCCGTAAATGGTTATTTTACACTTCAGTAGCCAGCCTCCTCCGACATATAAAAGGCGAGTTGAAATCCACAATATGAGTCCCCATCCTGATACACAGTCGCATTTCGCCTCTCTCAGGACTTCAGCTGTTGTCGCAGACACATCCCGAGCTCCAGCCAAGAACGATACACCAAAGCCATGTTGTTCAAGTCTATCGCTACCTTCGCTACGCTCGCGTTCAGCGCCGTCTCTGTCTTCGCTGCTCCAGCTGTCGACACTGACGCCACAGCTCTCGCAAAGAGAGCTGAGCCGAAGAGTCTTGCCCAGATCTTTACTGCCGCCACAACGGCCGTAACTCCGTTCACACAAGAGCTTCGTTCGTAACACCATGCTCTTCACGATATGTGTAACTGACCCACATATTATCGCTGCAGAGGCCCTCACTCCCAGTGACTTGACTCCAGCGGTCATTACACCGATCGTCAACAACATCACCACCATCTTGACCGGTGTTGTGACCGATCTCCAAGCCCTTGCAGGACAGCCCGCTTCCGTTATTCTCGCCGACAATGCCAACACTCCCGTCGGCAGTAGCCTTCAGGCCAGGGACCTCCTGGGCCTCGACGCTATTGCACAGCTTGTCGCTGCGCTGCTCAACGTAAGTCCCTAAAGCTACCTGTTTCTGAGAATGTGCGTCAAAACGTGGTTTTCCATAGGTTGTTCTTGCTGCCCTTGGTACCGTGCTTGCACTTTTGAGCGCGAACCCTACCACCGCTGCCCTTGAGCTCAATCTCCTCCTCACCGGAGTCAGGTGGGTACAGGTTTCATCTAGTATCTGAAGCCTCTATAAATAACACGTGTCATCTACAGCACTCTCCTCAGCACCATCATCCTCACTCTGACCACGGTTGCAGGCTCCCTGCTTCCCGGTCTTCTTGGTGTTGTCACTGGTTTGCTCGGCGGTGTTCTCGGTGTCCTTACTTCGCTCGGTGGCGGCCTCCTCGGTGGCATCCTCGGACTTCTCTGAAGGTGTGCTGTATAGAGAATATACAGCTGACTCCTCGAGGCACTAGGTGAGATGATGTGTACTGGTCATTTCTCTTCTTCTGCTTGTGCCACATCCGAGGATCTACCCGCGTTCCATATGTGTTTTGTGTATCTCTCGTCTTCCCTCAAAGATCGTATGATTTCTGTGCACATGAGTAGTACCTAGCGTCGCACGATATCTACCCGTGTACAGAAATGTTTCGTGCATCTGAGCTTTTATAAAGTTATTGTTCAGCAGTAAACCGGGCATCTATGGTTCGATGTTTGGTTGGTGATCGTTCTCAGCCGTCTACTAACTTTACTCAAAGATAATGAGTAAAGTGATTGAAGTGAATGAAGTACCTTGCCCGCATAAGAGTACTATGGCCCTAAGCATAGATAACTCATTGTGAACAGGATGGTGGCTGTCTTGGCGTTAGATAATACTACAGCTGCCTTTTTCAGACGGCTGTTTTGCAAGGCTACCTTTTCCGGACGTCTCCGAGCGTCGAGCAAATCCAGCTACCGCCAGTCATTGGGACGATGTGCAGTGGGCCTTTCAAGTTGACCGTGACGTTGTCATATCTGACTGAAGCACGCCGATGAAAAAACAAAGGGAGGGATGATCGTAAAGGGTCAGTGCCATGCGCCTCTCCATGTTTACCAAGTTGACTCTCACGGATTGGTGGATTAGACAAGTCCTGCATTGAAGAGTAGTGAGGTGAAACTGTAATGCAATTTCCGTGAAGAGTGATCACCAGCCTTCCGTTACCGCGCCCAGGAAACCATAGTAAAGTTCCTGGCCAAACCTACCCATGTACCTTCCAATAAGTGCAGACGTGGCTGTTGATGTTGCTAAACCAACTCGACTGTAGTGGCGCCTTAGTGAAGGTGCATTATCACAGTCCTTGACGAGCACTCACAAACGATCGGGATGTAGTGATTGTTGTCCCAAGAACGGAAGTCTATCTATCGTCCATCCATTCAGCGAACCACTCATCTCAGGTGTCTTCCGCTTCTATACTGGTTTTGGTGCCTTCAACGCTTACTGTTAAGTCACTTCGTTCTCTCACCATGCCTTAACAAAACACGACATAGCGCATTTGGGGACACGACGGCTAGCTTATCCCCTCGCGCGGTCAGCCAATCTCTCTGCTCAGCCAGAGTCTGATCATGATACTTTGGCGAGGACTGTTTTCTCGTGGGATGATGGCAATCGCACTCGCTACATCATAGGTGGCGGTGGGTGCGAATATTTGTGTGGTAATGTCTTTTTCCGAGTATGCATTGCTGGTAGACCATCTGTGTATTGACCCAGCAGAACAACAAGACTCCAAGTCTGTGCCTAGGCCGTGGAGTCTTGACGGTTTTCGCGATTCATCAGGCTGATAGAGACAGTACGGGAGCGACTACTACGGACCCGTTGTTGTTGGGGACTTCACAATGGTGAGTGATCTCTATACACTCACCCCATTCGAGTGGACGTTGTCTCATGACGATGCTAGGTGTACCTCTGAAACGACTCGGTCGCAGTTCTCTATGCCTTCGCAGAACAGTGATTGGCCAATGGCAGACTAGCTGGACTTCCAGTGTACGTCAGAGTGCTGTTCCTGCATGTTCAGAGTGGAGTAGTTCACTCTGTCCTACACTGGGTCCGCACCCGACTCTGTAGCTAATCTGAAGTGAGTTTCAAAATGCGGTGCTTCTGGGTTCGATATGCTCAACATCAGTTTTGGGGATTGTTAGGAAACCCAAACGGGGATCAACTTAAGCAAGAGCTATTTTAGTGAACGGTGTTTGCGTAGAGATCAAGCATGAAACCCACATCTCTCAGGTACGTCGTGTGCGTCAGTGATACCAACACGGTATTGAATTAGTGGTTCAGAACTTTCAACAGGCTGCTCAGGCAGTTCGTGAACCCGGTACTGAAGTCTACGTGCTGAAAGCATAACGTGCCCCATGTTTCTCATCCGCTTTAGAGGCGAAAAATACATGAGAAGCCATGGAAGTTTAATATTCGTACTGAGCCTTGCTTTCTACTCCACTTAGGTATGTTCAGAAAACATGTCGAGGCCAGCTACCATTCGCTCGCAATCTTTTTGTTTAGTGTCGTCACTGAATATCTCGGAGGCGGTACTATGAGGCATCTCCCGGCCTCCTGCTTCTTGTAGGGCACGTATTTGTATTTCCCAGGTCAGTAACGTCACTACTCGCATTTGCAAGCGCTATCCCGCGGGCACGTTGCGTTCCTCGCGAACAAAGGAGGCCGGTACGCGATGCTCCGAAGGCTGCCATTGTATTGTAGCAGCACGCACCAGCCAGGTGCATTTGCAATACGCACCTTCATAACCGTGCGTATTGGGCCATGGGCATCCGACATTACAGTACACCGCGTTTGCTGTCCGCACCAGGTAAGGATAATCAAACATCGACGTTATGTCATATCGTGAGAGCTAATGAGAACCTGTTCAGCTCTCTAGCGAATGGCGATTGATTGCGTTGCATAGGCACAACTGAGTGCGCTCTCTACGTGCGGCTGTGATGCATTCCATCTTCGGTATGTCGTGCAGAAGAACCAACATGCAGAGGTGGAGCCCCATACGGCAGCTGATGTAGTACGCTGTGCGGCCTCTTTACTGAAGCCTAGTGATGCAGGCCTCCTCAAACATATAAAAGGCTCGTCAAAATGTAGCACTATTCCCCATCCTGACAAGCAGTTGCATTTCGCCTCTCTCAGGTTCTTCCTCTCGTCTCTCAGACAGATCCACATCCTTCAGCGCCACCACAGCCTTCACAACCATGTTGTTCAAGCACATCGCCACCTTCGCCACCTTTGCGCTCAGCGCTGTGTCTGTCTTCGCGGCTCCCGCCGTCGACACCGACGCGACTGCTCTCGCCAAGCGAGCTCAACCCAAGAGTCTCGCACAGATCTTTACTGCCGCCACATCGGCCGTGACCCCGTTCACCCAGCAGCTCAGTTCGTAGTCCAGTTTGATTTATCATGATTATCCAGTTGCTAATCCTGAGATCGTTTACAGAGGCTCTCGGCCCCAGCGACTTGACCACTGCAAAGATGCAGCCCATCGTTAACAACATCAATGGCGTCTTGAACAATGTTGTCACTGAGGTGAAGGCTCTCAAAGGCCAGCCTGCTTCCGTCGTCCTCGCCGACAACGCGAACACCGCTGCCAGCAGGGATGTGCACCCTAACCTTCTCCTTACCGTCGCCGCCGTGGCCCAGCTCATTGCTGCGCTCCTTGTTGTGAGTATTTGGACCTCATGCGTTATTCAAAATCTCCTTGACTGCGATGTTATAGGTTGTATTGGAGGCTTTGGGCACCGTCGCCGCTCTCCTGAGCGCAAACCCCGTCGCTGTCGCCGTCGAACTCAACCTCCTTCTGGTCGGGGTCGGGTACGTATACCTTACAAACAAACTTCAACATAATATGACTGACATCAATATCCCCACAGTCAACTACTCGGTACCGTTGTTGCAACCGTCGTCGCCGTCGTCGGTGATCTCCTCCCGGGTCTCGTCGGCCTGCTCGCTGGTCTCCTTGGCGGTGTCGCTGGGATCATCGGCTCGCTCGGTCTCAGTCTGCTCGGCGGTCTCCTCGGATTCCTTTGAGACACTGAGAAGAGGTCTGTAGCAGGCGGCAGACGTCTATGGGACATTGTTCCAGTCCTTATGGTCCGTTATCGTGCTCTGCCGTCTGTTACTCTCGAACCATGAACTGCTTTGTCGTCTCCTTTCTTGACTTTAACTGCTTCTACCCGCTCGTACCCCTTTATGTACAGAAATTCTTATCTTCGTACGAACGCTGTACATGTATCTTTCTATACTCCAGACGCGGTAGTTCCCATTCACGTATTACGGTAGCTCTGTTCTTGCTAGTGTCGCTGGATATAGCGAACGCACTCTTACTTTTGAATATAATTTGTACTTTGTTCAATGACCAAGATACGCTCGTGTATTTTGTAGGACAGAAAGGTCGCAAACGACCTTTGCATTGATTCATCGCTTTGCGTACCGGGCAGCCGAGTTTACTTCAGACTATAACTGCCCCTTTGGGAAGTGGGTACTATCGGCATGATCGATTGATCTCCTGTCATCTGTTTACCAGTCTCGGACTTGGCATCACTTATTCGTGCAGGTAAGGCGTGTACGTCAAAGTAGAATGGTATGAAGATGCAGCGAATTTGACCTATTTGGGGATGCAGAAGGTGGCGCAACAAAAGTACATAGCAGATAAGTAGTGCACGAGAACAGAAAACTGCCATCTAACAGATCCCGACATATGTTCTACAGTCGTTCTCTTCTGCGGCACGTCAAGCTAGACGTAGATCCGAATGGTCATGAGCAGGCAGCAGCCCGTTTCTCACTGACATCCAGATGGCGGAACAAACTGATACACGCTGCTGTTCGTTACAAATTTCTGCGATAATGACGTACCACTGATCCTCCGCGCCGTAAGTCTGTTTTCAAAGGTCTCCACTCCCAGATGCGTTATACTTATGACGACAACCGCGCCGTCCAACAAGCCAAAATTTCCAGTGCATTCCTGCCGATACGTCCCGGAGGGGTGGGAGGCAGAGACCTCGGACATCCCACTCGCCCGTGGACCGGAATGACGGGCAAGGCGCCGTACTTCCGAACGAGCGCGCAGTCACTATACCATAGAGAGACTGTAACACTGCTTTGGCAGGGTAAATTGGCTACACGGTCTTGATAGGCGTCGGTCAAGTCTACTGTAGTCTGTCAAGGTCAGTGATTGTAACCGTGATATAGGGAAACGCGTGGTGGTACTGGCCTTGACGATGGAACATGGGATCACGACTTGTGGGGAACGGCTCTCGTAATATACTCGTCCTCTCGCTGCGATCAGCACTGAAAGAGAGAGCCAAAAGAGTATAGAACCTTGGGTGTGCTGGGGGTCGGTATGAGTGGCGATGCTGGAAGCTGCTAGTTGCACAAGTACACTTGGGTGCCTGGAACTACTTTGAGACTCAAGTGTCAAAGTCCAGAACTTTGACGTGAAGCTTGGATATTACTGGCCAGTTCAGGCAAGCAAGTCTCGACTGGATGTCGAGCGGTGGCTTTGATTTCTATGAGAATAGGTCCCGCTGTCTACGGAAGGCGATAAGAGAAATGAAGCATTGAAGCCTGTGTACGTACAGAGCGCGACGGGTGCCTCGAGGCTGCCCGCTTCAATTACACTTGGCGCCTTTTTCATATATAGGATACGCACATAAAGCATGCACGCACAGCAATACGGGTCGAGTTGGAACATGCAGATAAGCTAGAAAATGAATCGTTTGTCGGCGGTGGTTGACTGCGATGTTGAGGAGAGGAAGACAAAAACAAGCTGTCGCGGCAGAGGTGGCGGGAATTTCTCGCCAGGAACACGGAAGTACCCGGGGTCCTAGGGGTCGGTGGCTGGCAATACTGAGTGT